>JASWJB010000273.1:0-37830 GCA_032433595.1 Conoideocrella luteorostrata
GAAAACGGAACGAGTAAATGATGAATAAACACAAGCGACGGCGTTTAGTTGATGTATCTGGCAGTGGCTATAATTGGGAACAGTTCGATATTATTGCGCAAGGAATGGGGGGGAAGGGGGGCGTTGTTGCTGTTGCACGAATAACAGACGGAGCTGGCGTGGAGTGGACGGTTTCTTGGTTACGTTTCATTTTGTCCGTGTTATGCATATCTATAGGGGGGCATCTCGTTGTGAGTCCTGCTTGGTGGGAAAGCATCACAAGATGTCACAATGACGTTCTGAAGGTGTCCATGGTGGTACTAGCGCCTAGCTACGGAGTGTGGTGTTGGCCGTCTTTCGAACCGTTGTCGTCTCTTGTGAGAGGGGGATAGGCAAAGAATAGCCCCCAATGAATGGAAATAGCTCGACTGTTTAGTTCAGGACGGAGTAACTATCAGATGGCTGGGAGGTGATGAGCTTGGAGAAAACGTGAGAAGGAAACAGGGTTTGCAAAGGCTGCGTAGCAACTAACCAAGGGGGGTCAATTTAACCTGGACCCTCGAGGCCGGTCGCGATGTTTGGTGATCAGGGTCGGATTAATAGTTCCCCGCGTGCTAACTTAGCTGCTTCGTGATGGGGGCTAGAGGTGGCAAAGCTGCACGACCATGATGGACAAACTTACAGAATACAAGAGTGTGTCAAAGTGTGTCAAAGTGTGTCAAGGTGTGTCAAGGTGTGTGAGATCGTGGCCCAACGACATAATTTAATGAATAATCAACGAGTGTGCTATTGAGGTGTGGATGTGGACCAGGGCTTGGAGTGAAAAATGTCTTAAACGGGAAAACCTCCTTGGAGCGCCGACTACGACGGTACAGGCTTATCAGTCAAGAATGGCGCCTTTGTTCGGAGCAGGTCCATGGGTAATATCCCTCCCAAAAAAAAATAAAAAAAGCATGGTGAGTGGAAAGGAGCAATTTTACTTTAACGACGCACTCAATCAGGAGAAGATGTCCGACGACGACGACGACGCCTCCTTCTCAGCTAGTTACTCCGTAGACCAAATCATATTACTCCGTACGGAGTACGGAGAAATCAAGACCGAAATGTGCTTGGTAAGGCTACCAAAATTGCTCTGTCTGCTGTGATGCCCCCGATATATTTAGAGACATGTAATAAAATTACTTGATGGACCCAGAGACCAGCCAACGTGGGCGATCTGCTAAAACAAACGCCGATGTGGGAAGCAAGCCCAACAACGGGGCTGTCGATATAAGCGAGCGCAGATTTGTACGTAGGTGTGCCGAGCTGAAGATTCAGGAGGTAAATCTTTGATTTACCATTTGATATCTATCATACTCCGTGCGGAGTACTGTATGTTCAAATGCTGCAAGGTAGTTAGAAAAAGCCGCCAACGGTTTTGGATCGGTATTTTGCATCCCTCTCCGGCGTGATGTGTCAGATATGCGGAGAAACGTCGACGGGCGGAGCTTGACGAGGCGAGGTCTTTCTGTTACCGGGTCATGATCTGCGGTCGGGGAGCAATGAGGGTGTTGTGATCAAAAAGCGAGGGCTCGCTCCACATCCCAATAACCTCGTTACAAGCCATAACGACGTTCCAGTCATAGTGCCACTGACAACACTCCGCATCAAGGGGCCGATGATAGCACAAAATGGTACTCCGTACTCCGTGGAGGAACACACAGCCTGACCTTGCGGCCAATTGCCAAGGACGTGCTCTCTGAACAAGAGACCTGACTAAATTGTGCATGCAGCAAGGACTGGGGGCTCAGGGCAACGGTAAACGATGCCCATGCATGAAGCCGGAAAAGGAAATTCAAAACTGGGCGTGCAGTTGCAGCATGGCGGACTCCAATGAACGTCCATATCATGTCCATGCCACGTCCATTTCAGCTCTCCTGTATCTCGGCTTATCGTGCGTATATGCCGGGCGACGCATTAATCACAAACCCAAATGTGCAGAAGAGTCAAAAGTGCTTTTTCTGGCAAGCGTCCCGGACAGCCTCCGGAGCAAACAAACAGCCCTGAGGAGGCTGGCACGCTGGTCGAGGCGAGGCGCGTGAGTCAACGTGCGTGCCAACGTGGGTGTGAAGTCTGATAAAGAAGTCGACGGGGGCGGTGGAGAAGGTGGGCACACGAAAATACCCCCGGTCTGCGGGCCGCAAGGCTCGAAGGGGACCGGGAGGGACAAACGTGGGGCAAGGATTAACAGCAGAACCGGGGTGCGAAGGAATATATCATCTTTCACAAAATACAGAATGCGGACCAACCAGTCGACGATTCTGCTCGGCGGCGCCTCCGCACCAATTGGGCACTCGTCACGCGTGCTGGTCTCAGGACGTGGAAGGGTTGGCTGCAACCGGAAAATCAGTGCTGGCTGGTGGTCCTGGCCTCTGCAAGAAGCGACAAATGATAGGAGGCCCGACGTGGCTGAACAAACTGAACGAGACTTCTTCACTCATCGTTGGGCAGCCCGCCAGCTGGTTGTTCGAGTTGGCGGGATCACGCCATTCGTAGTCATACGTAACGATGCAGCAGCTCTCCACGGGGTTTCAGTCGCAGCTTTGGGCGTTGCAATAAACTGCAGCCATCAGCGCCGCCCGGCACCTATTCGTCCATGTACGCAGTTCTGCGCTGGGAGCATTGCCAGACATGGCGCTTCTGATGGGCTTGTGATGGGCTCGTGATGTGCCTCTGACAGGAGCCTTGACCTAAATAGTAACCACTAGAGTAGTAGCATCGAAGACGGATAGAATAGACGTGATTCTGTTTCATGAGGCCGCGGTGTCGATGGAGAATGAATATCGCGCTCCGTACATACACCAATTCATTCCACAACTAGTTAGCCCAAGCGTCCGCACATGTACTCCGTACGAAGTACAGAGCATCCGTGTCCCATTGCACACCATCAACCCTGCTCGACGGTGACGGGAGGATTACGGCGTAGGCACAACGCATAACTAGGAATAGATACGCAAGGAGCGAATGGATAGCTGCGCAGATGAATCATGACGAGTGCAGCTAGGCAGACGATATCGGCGGTGTCGGGCTAGAGTCTGTTTCGCAGTGAACTTCGCAAGTCGACGCTGGCACCTGGCAGTCCGTGGCTGCGATGTTGTCAAGCTGCGCGCAACAGCTGCACCGGCTGACAAGTGGCAGTAGCCTAGTTAGCTGTGGCGGGAGGAAGACCACAATGAGGGGGCGGGTGCATGCGCCTGTGACAATCCAGGCGAGCGGGTTGGTTCCCAGGATGCAGGATGGGACATGCGGATCATCTCCACGGCTTGCAGGCTACATACGGACTCCTCCACTGCGCCGTTCCCTGTAAGTACGATGTTGGCCGTCAGTCGGGCAGCACCCGCTCGATCCTTTAAACCAAGAAAAAAAAAAAAAAGAACAAGTCACAGCTGGCACGGTCAACATGAGCTGTCATTAATATTAACATCCCCCCCTCGCCCCACGGCCGCCACACCAATCCTCACCTTTGTTGCCGCCCGCATCTACGCATCCCGCATCCCGCTCTCTGCACGACCTGCGGAACAGTGTTTATTACACAGTGGCTGGGATTCATTCCGACGAGGACTGCACTTAATAAGAACAACACTGGTAGCAATATTGCAGTATCGTCCTCCATACGGAGTACGATGCTTCCCCATGTATTGTCCCGTCTCCCTACCTCAGGTAGCTAAGGCAGCAGCTACTTAAGCCCATGCTCCAGCTCGTTGGCAGCTTGATTTGCTTGGACAAGGGTTGGGCTTTTCATCATCCCACAGGCCGCACTATTATCGCCAGCATATCGTTCGTACAGCGTCGCGCCGTCAAGCCCTGAACCCTGACACGACGCTCCTTGGCGCACATCAATCACCTCTGCTAGCCGGCACCTGACGCTGGTGTTCTGCGCTGGCAGCACTGTTTCGGCCACTTCCCCATTCGATGTCCGTTGTAATTCGTATTTAGGCGTCACTTGGGATCAGCCTGCCAATAGAGTCGACGACAATTTGTCAAAGCCAGCCACTCTACGGAATACGGGGTATCCTTTGAAGTGCTACCCATCATATCAAAGTATACGGAGTACCCCATACACCTCGGGACCATCGCCCCGTCTTACCACTTTGTTAATAAGTCGTCACTGGTTTTGCTGCAGACTGCATCACTTGCGGCTTGGCTCCGATTCCTCACCTCCAGCCACTGGAAGCGCTCTTGACTACGGAAGCTTCCTGCTCTCCTGGCCGTCGCCCTTGAACTTCTTCTGTCCATACTTTGCTTTGCTCCGCCAGCATTTCGGATCCCAACAGCACAAAGCGAGGTGCTCCTCATTCGTGTCTTGCATATGCAACACAGCAACCCACACGGAGTATATCCTGACTAACCCTCGTAAGGGCTGCTCGAGGCCCCTTACCGTCTTACCGCTCTGTGGCTGCGTTTACGCTCTGGTTAGCGTCCGCTGTGCTAACCTACGTGCCTACCTCTCTCTCTCTGATCGAATCTGGTTGTTCTCCGCACGCATCTGCTACGAGGTTAACAGACCCACCATCTACCGAGTACTTCGAACGCACCACTTCTCCTAGACGAGACGTTGACGCATATTGTACTCTGTGGTCGTTTTGCCCCTCCCGACCCGATCGGCGCCTCTCAGGTTGGCGGCGCAAGAGCGGAAAAAGCAAAACCACCCACACTCTATATTCTTCTCAAGCCACTGCTGGCAAAAGCAAAAGCAAAAAAAAAAAAAACCTCGACCGAGTACCCGGCTGCTGGGAAGGTACGGACTAAGCGGAGGCGCTCCCCCAAGTAGCGCATCCACCACAGCTGGCTGAGTCGCTGTGTCGTCGGCTGAGTCGTACGTAGGAAGCTCGTCACAAAAAGCAAGCCTTAGCTGTGACACATCACAGCTGCACTGGGACTAGTGACTCTGCAGACTGGCTTGAACAAGCGAAGCGCTGGAACGCAGAAGGCGGACTCTGGCATTATCTCGGCTGGCACGCCATTTAAATATTCTTCGAGAGTCCCCTGTTATGTCCGCCATGTTCTCGCCGTCATCATCCCCGACCGACCAGTGTTGTGGCAACCCTCTCATACCGCACCAGGATGAAGAGGACTCTCTCAGCCGAACAAGTCGCGCCAGAGTCATCTCTCCTTCTGATGACCACTACCATCACGACGGTTCGAACCCTCATCTGCCTGGCGCCGGCGTGCCCGTAACCGGTAGTAGCCGAAACGACGCCCAAGCTCCTACCCCAACAAACCCGTCACATGCAAGCCATCTCTCCTACCAACAACCTGTATCGTCTCAGTCCTCGTCACGCCAGTTGTACTATCAAGAGTTGTCCGTCGAGGACTACGATGAGTCCATGACCGATATTGAAGGTGGTGCGTCCCTAGACAAAATTTCCAGTACAACTCAAACCGAAGACGATTATGAAGATTTCGACGCCAATCATTCAGTGGCCTCTCATCAACCAAACGACAATGGTCCGATTTTCACTCAACCTTCTAACCCATATCTCAACTTCAACGGGCCCCCAAACTTGCCGTTGCAACTCCTTGCCATCTACGGGACCGCGCCCATGATGGACCCAGAAGTATATTCTGCGCCATGGGATGGAAATCCATATCCCGCGTCAGGAGTCGGTAGCATTCAAGAACCGGCGTCGCCTCCGCAGTATTCCTTCAGTCCGGCATATTACCAAGCCGCAAATGCTTTCCCGCCCGTCCAACTCAGCAACCCCAACCCCAACATCCCTGGATCTGAGAATCTCGGCCTCGTCGACTTTCTCCGCCATTGGGCCTATCAGGAAAGCTTCAGGCACGACCCTCGCTCTTATCCACCAAATCTTCCTGAAGTCTTACAACAAGCTGGTACTGCTGTTACGGGGGTGAGCTATCACGAACTCCAAGCGGACAAGTGTGATTTCCAGGCCTTGAATTGGTCAGCAATGAACACTACCAGAAGTGCAGCCAGGTTCAGACGGTGTCAGACATACAAGAACTACGTGAATCGGCCGGGGTCTGACCTGTTAAACGTACGAACCCTGTTATGTTGTTCCCCTGCAAGAAACCCAGACCTTTACTGATCCTTTTTATAGCCTCGTTTCGACGACGAAAGCGTTCCCGTATCCGAAAGCTTTTTCCGCTTCAGACGGATGAGCATTCGTCAAGACGTTAATCTAGCTCATTTCCAGCTTCGCAGTGTGCTTGCGTGCCCTACACGAACACACGCCTTCTATCCATGCCCAATGGGTATCAACAGAATCAACACAGTCTCTCACAAGACCGATTGCATCATGAGTATACGTGATTTTCCAGTCATGGGCGGTGCTTTATCGACTCTGGATGCCGGATGTGGGGTGCTGATGGGCGGTACTTTCAACGGCGAGTACTATATCAAGTCTCTGGATTGTAATGATGAGACAAAGTTCTTTGGAGGACAAATTGCCTCCGAGTTCAGCGGCATCACTAATCACGTCAAAATCTACCAGTCAAGACGATCGTCTAAACCTGTGGCCGCCATTGCCAGCAATGACCTTAATTTCCGTGTGATGGACATTGAAACAGAGCAGTACATCTTGCAGAAGAAATATCACTTTGCTGTAAATTGTTCGGCACTATCACCAGACAGCCGGCTGCGTGTAGTGGTCGGGGATTCCTCCAACGTGCTCATCACCAACGCAGACACGGGCGAGGTATTACAAACGCTACCCGGGCACCGCGATTATGGGTTCGCATGCGACTGGTCTCAAGACGGATGGGCCGTGGCAACCGGCTACCAGGATCGAGGAGTGAAAATCTGGGACGCACGGAAATGGTGCAACTCCAGCGGGATGGGCGAACCGCTGTGCACTCTTCGTTCTGAGATGGCCAGCGTACGCGGCCTACAGTTTTCACCCGTGGGGAGCGGCAAGCCCGTTCTCGTAGCTGCCGAGGAGGCTGATTTTATCAACATCATCGATGCAAAAACTTTTGGGTCAAAGCAGACCATTGACATTTTTGGAGAAATTGGCGGGGTTGCCTTTACCAACGAGGGCCAGGACCTAAATGTTCTATGCTGCGACATGCATCGCGGTGGACTATTGCAGCTAGAGCGATGTGGCCGCCGACCAGAGCCGATAATGGAAAATTTGTGGTCACTGAACTCGCAACGATTTCGACACATCGCTGGACATGAAGATGCCTCTTTTGGGCGTAATTCGAATGGAAAACGTCGACCGGCTCTAGCGGACGAAACCCTCGTGCCCTTTTGATTACCAACAACTTATAAAGAAGCCACGGCAAGACAGAAAATGCATACTCGGATCGATATTCATCATCGTCCCATGTTGTTTTTGTTTTGAACACAGCGTCATTACATTTTACCAGCCTGTCACGCCAGCGCGCTCCTACAACACACGGTTTACTCTCTTCAGCATTGTATCTTTAAAGCATTCGGAACACGATTTGACCCGCAGCAACTTGCATCCTGCTTCATTTTTCTTTTAGATGCGTATGACATCCTAACGACCCCATGACAAAGAGGACCGGAACCCCCCTCCCCCGGCTAGCTCGCTTAGATTTGAGAGATATAGGTGTCGTTCTTCTTGCATTTCCGTAGCATTCACCTATGTTGTGTGCTTGGCAGCTCTCGTTTCCAACACCGTCAAGGGCAGCATACAGATCATTTGGGTTGAGCTGTAGGAATGAAAACATTCTCATTAACAAGTTTTCCTGATATTAAGGGGGGAAAAGGGGAGGGGGAATGAAACCACGATTTCCCATTTTTATTTCATGGCAGGTAAAATTATTTGGGACGTATATAGTTCTCAAAGGGAGTTTTCTTTTTTAATTTTCTGTCTTCTTAATACTCATGGTTCAGGATTGACGATACCTGTTTTGAGATTATTATTTGGGTTTCTCACACTTTGGATATTGACATGGGAACTTGGCACGGACGAAGCGGGAGTTGGGATTTGATGATATTGCATAGGGCAGAAGGAAGGGAAAGGCTAACATAACAATATTGGACCAACATACTGTATAAACAAATTTCACACGATGGGTTGCGCTTTAACATAGTCGTGCCATTGTCTTCGCACTTATTTAGCTCAACTTGTCTTTCTTCCTCCGTCTTTTCTTTCATCTTCTTCTTCTTCTTCTTCTTGTTAGCCACTTCCTCTGCTTTTCATCGGGGATCAGTCGCCCGAACAGAGATGGATGTTGAGATTGCACAGGTTCAATCAAGGAGACCGGACGGGCAGGGCAGTATAGTATGAAGAAGACTGTGTGTATAGTCCAAGTATAGTCCGTATTTACCTCACAATTCGACGTGATATTTGCAAATAAGTTTACGGAGTACAGAGTACACCTACGGAATACAGAGTAGCTAGTATTTGCGAATTTCCCAATATGGCGACACCCAGACAGACTAGTGCGTATGTCCCGTTCAAGCAAGAGGTCAAGGGCGATGTCTGAGGGCGAAAGTATGCTACCGTACTTTTCTCTCCACAAGCGTCATTAGTCTGTCTGGGCTTTGGGACGGTCGGGTTCCCTGATTCAGGTTCAGGTACAGCACGCAAAACAAGTCAGCACTGGTTAGTTAGTGAGTTGGTTACTCCGTATTGTACGGATCAACTCGCCTTTCAGATGCTCTGGCTGAGCGAGAATTGCAGCGAGGGCGACGGGACAGGGCGGCCGACGAGACAGGTGGTTGGCAGTTGAGCATCGAGATTGCGCGACAGATCGATAGCTGGTTTGTCCGCGGATGGAATTGAAGCGACGGGATTTGTTCTGGCTGTTTCGTGGTCACGAAGGGAGCGCTTGATACCGTACAGCACTCTACTGTTCTGTCACCTTACCGTGCTCGTGCTATACATGCCATTCTAGGTTTGCAATACGCCTGGCATATTCTGTGCAGTTGCCGTAACTTGGAACGCAAAATTGGTATCAAGTCTTGCAACAGCACCAGACACAGACAGGCAGACAGAGAGACAGACAGACAGACACATGGCTGCACCATCAAGGGCCACAATCAAGCATACGAGATAGTCGGTTTGTGCGACTTGAAGCGTGCAAAGCCGTGCAACTCTCTCTTCCCGTCCCGCCCAGTCACCATTTTCATGCTTCCGCATCGTAGTAGTACAGAGTGCAAGCACGCCGTAGCTAGAGCACGGCCTGTTCATTCCGCGCCACCATACGGGGTCGCACGGCAATAACAAGGCAATGCTGGGTTCCCATGGGAGCAGCGACACATTCGTCGTAGCCACCAAGTTACACGGTCGACGGTGTCGGAGGAGATCGGAGCCGTTGGTCTTTACTTGCAGGGATGAAGGGAGGGAGAGGAGAAAAAGAAGAGCCTGAAGAAGAAAAGCAAGGAAACGAATGGGTAACTGGTGCAAGTGTCTCACACGCCCGTCCCCCTTTTTGGTTGGACTGGAGGCGGGTTTTCCTTGCAGGACACGCTCTTCTTGTCTCTCGCGGTTATCGGTGCATCCTGGCTATCCTGCGTTATGTGCGTGCGTCCTTGGACTGCACTGGGCTGTACTGTACTGTACTGTACTGTATACATATGTTGTTGGATGGGTGTGGCTCTCGAGCGTGTCTTGATGGTAGGGAGATGCAGAGTAAGTACAATAGGGGGAGTGAGTGGTGGTGTGGTGTGCCATGTTTTTTGGGTTCATTCTTTGTAAGCGAGCCTCGTTCTAGCAAGGCAGGGCAGGGCAGGGCAGGGCGGCTGCGGATGAAACACATACTTGATAATACTGTACGGAGTGGTCACGACGTACTTGAGTTTATCATCTTGCATCCCTTGTTGTGTGCTCTGTGCGGTTGGTGGTCTGCCCGGCAGGCTGCTGGTGGGTGGCATGGTGTTATTTGCCGTAGACAATGTTGCGTGCTCTGTAAGTACTCTATACTCTGCACTGTGCTCCGTTGCTCTTGGAAGGAAGGACAAGGACAAGGGCTCTGGCTGCATGTCGCAGTGAAAATATGCAGTTGACTTGTTAATACAGAATAGGGTAGGGAGTACAGTAACTATGGAGTATTACTATACATAGCATCGTATAGTACGGAGAATGTGTACGATAAATGGGTGCCACGGATGCGAGGGTGCGAGGGTGCGAGGGTGCGTGGGTGCGTATAATAAGTTCGAGACCTGAACGCCAGGTTCTACCGCGAGCGGAATTCAATATACGGAGTACGCAATAACTACGGAGCACGGGGTAGACTATATCTGAACGACGCGGGAGTCACGTATGTCCCTCGCATGATTTGAGGTGTCAGCCTGCTGCAACTTGTCTCCAGAGACAAGTCAAGAACAGCACAAGAAAACACAAAACAAAACACAACAAAACAAAACAAAACAAACAAAACAATGCTGCTGCCGTGCCTCCTCCTTTCCCAGTGGCTGTCTCGGTGGTTGTCCCAGTGGTCGTCCCGGCGGCTGTCCCGCACTGCTGTGCAATAGATACGGTGCGGAACGGTAGCGGTAGCGGTAACGGTAACGTTACCGCCTGTTGCGAGTTCTTGGAACGGAAATCTGCAGAGTATACGGAGGATGCTCAGTCTCATTCCGAATCCAAGTCTCATCATGGCGTTCGTACGCCGTCATGTCTACCCTTTGTTGCCTTCCTAGAGTATACGGTGTGTACACTCGGCAAGTGCTCCGTACATATTAATATAAGCACTACTCCGTACAATGGTAACCGGTTAATTTACAATACTCTCTTGCCGCCAGATCAGTGCCATCCACCACTCCCCCTGCGTACCAGCTGTTTTTCTCTGGAGCGGCAGCACTGCAAGTCCTGTACGGAGTACATGCAGGACGAAACGCTGTCTACTCAAAAATATCTTTGCAGGGCTTTCGTGCATATATAGTAGAGTATGGCACGGTGCGGTGCGGTGCGGCGCAGTGCAGTGCAGTGCAGTGCAGTAAACAGCTAGTATTTAATTAGATGCGCTATTCTGAGCGTATACCGTAGAGTAGTTACAGTATGTATTAATATGTTTACAGACTCTTTATTTAAAAACTCCAGACATGACCACGGGTCGCAGCAACACACAGCACGAACCCCAATAAATCCCACACTGACGTATCTAAACAGTTTCACGCCGCGAATACCATTGCACCAGACAGAGCTCGGATTGCATTGTCTTGTATTACATCCATTGTGTCCCCCATCTCGCCCTCCGCACGGATGACACCGCACCCGTCCGTCCTCTGTTCTATTGTACCGCACAATACTCTTCCACCCGGACCACAGCGAGGCCTCTACCACGCCATGTATCGCCATGATATCTTATCCCTCATCTCCGCTGCTGCTCGCATCGTAGAAGGCGGTTTCCTGCGCAGTTTTCCGCCGGGCTATAATTAGAAGAGACTTGAATTTTTCAGGGGGCCGTCGCATATTGTTCGAGGGGCGCTCGATTGTTCACGGGGCATTGAGCTATTCTTCTCTATCTGCTGCTGCTGCTGCTGCTGCTGCTGCTGCTGCTGCCGCCGCCGCAAGGATGATATCTTGCTTGACCACGAGCAGGGTAGGAACAAAACCAAACCAAACCAGTAAACCAGTAGACTTATAAAGCGCATCTGCCCTCAAAGTCCCCTCCGATATCCCATCTAGCCAGCTAAACGTCCACTGTCCGCCCGTTGTGGTTTCACACCACCACTACCACCACCCTCAAAAATGCGCTTCTTCAGCGCCCCTCTCGCCCTCCTGCTCTCCAGCCTCGCAGTCTGCCACGGCAAGTATGTCATGCACGCGTACTACCTCGACAAGTCGTGCGAGGTCGTGCGCACCACGCTCGAGACGTGGATGAAGAACGCCGCCGACACGGCCGACGCGGCGCTCAAGGCGCAGGCCTTTGCCGTCGAGAAGTGCATCAACAACCCGCCCGAGGAGCACGGGCCGGTCTGCGAGGCCATATACATGCTCATCAAGAGCCTCTTGGCCTTTCGCGGACAGGAGCCCCGGGATTTCATCATCTCGGGCAAGTGGGACGACATGCAGAGAAGACTCCAGAGGGCGAAGGCGTGGGATGTCAAGCGGGATGGCACGGCGTTCCCCCTCGACCCGAGCGAGGACCCGGGGAGCAGGGGGCAGCCCGAGAACAAGGCCGGCCGCTTTTCCAAGTTCACCTACACCAACATGGTCTTCTATTGCGATTATACGCGCCTCATGGACGGCATCAGCTGCGATGGCGGGTCGGTGCAGGGGAAGGCCTGCGACACGTCCATCGGCAGGGACGTGGACATGGACAACCGGTATACGGAGTGCAGAGACAGTCGGCAAACCCCGTCCCAGATGGTGAGTAGTAAAGCAAAGCCTTGTCTGGTTGCTTCCCTCTCTCTACCTGATATGTCAAAGGAAGGCCTCGAAAAAAGAGGTTTGATATCGGGTGGGTGGGGTGAGCGTTTCCCACTCCGGACAGCTTCGAACTAACTAGTAGTTACTAATACTATTCTTTCGTCTATAATAGTCGACCTGGGTGCGAATTCCTCCCTTACCCATGCCGGAAGGTGGATCGCGTCCCAATCCCTACGGTATAGTCTCTCCCAATCAAGTACTAGGTCCTATCCAGATCCAATTCTGTCCCGGGTACATGGCCGACGCTACCGGTCTGGACCAATACAAGGTTCTCGAAGACGGACGCAAGGTGCTAGCAAATGCTAGGATCGAGCGGCCGGGCCAGAAGGCCGCGGTCGAATACGCCATGCTCGGGGACGGGAGATTGCTCCACGCCTTGCTGAGAACATATACGCCGAGCAATGGCGGCAAGGCTGTCGCGTATAAGGATGACCATATCGCGCTGACCTGGGCAGACGTCATTAAGTTGGACGACGTTGACAAGTGGGCCAGTGCCAGCACCGTCGCCTTCTTTGCCGTGGGCGCCAAATTACTCTTCCCGCCGCAGGATAAGACGCCCTTGACGATTGACCCGACCCGGGGGACCGTCGTTAAGTTGCGGAGCAGGAAGGCATCTGACAAGACGGAGTAGCGACGGCCAGTCAGAGTCTGACAGGATGAACAGGAACACGGAGAAGTAGGAGCGGACTGTTTTGAGCCCTTCTTCTTCTTCTTCTTCTTCTTCTTCTTTTGTATAGCTACGCAATCAATGCATTTATATAAACATAGTGCTGTCTAGAGTGTGTCCGCCTCCCCATCCCATCAGACATCCAATGCGAGCCACCAGCACGTCTATGCCCTGCGCCTCTGCTTGATCCAATGATCCCCCAACAGGAACATGCCACGCCCCAAGGGCCTTCAACCTGCCCTTTTGGGTTGCTTCCTCCTTTCTACTCTTCTCTTCTTCCACTAGTAGAGTAACAACTGTCTCACAATACGGTCCCAATCAGCGCGCCTCTAGCCGACTTGGGCGCTTCCTTCAGAATTTTGGCATTCTGGCTGGATCCATAATCCATATGGTTATCATCGCCGAACTTTCGATTTCGAAAGCAATTGGCGCGACGACAAGAACAGAACACACATCGTAGGCAAAAATCCGATTAGGCGAGGGGCGGATGCGCAGCCTTGTCAATTAGGCTGCCCTGCGTCACCATAACCGTGGACGACGTATAAGGGTCCCAGGAGACAACGACAAGAGATGTATTACAGTAACAGTAGTACCAGAGCTGGCGTTCGGTAGATAGTTCGGCGGAAATCTCCCATAGTATTCGAAAAACTTTATCAGTAATCGTCAACCACCGCTGGTGGAGCTTTGTGATAAAATATGAGCCTTGGTGTAATGTAATCCCAGTATTCCGGATACTAGTACCATCCTGAGTTCTCCCAATCGACGATTCCCGAGAGCCTTCCATTCTGCATTAAAATATTCCGTGTATTCAGATCCCCGTGCGTAAACACGATTTGGTGCCCGCTGCGATGTCAAATATGCGGCAATGCGCCGACGCGAAGGTATCCTTAAACGCCTCCTGCCGCGGTAATGAATCCATCGAAATCTCCTCGGTCCTTGTCAACATGTAACCCCAGCAATGATTCTGTAATCATAACATGCCTTGCCAGGTGCGTTGGTGATGGCATATTCACGGGCAAACGACCTTTGGTATCGCCCGCAATTCCGCAAGGCTTCTCTGTAGGTCGCAAACTAGAGTCGTCCCCCTCGTCATCGCTGAGCGTATCGAACTCGCAGCGATTGCTGTGTCGCGCGGGACCTTTAGTAGATGCTTGTACAGTGGGGGCCAGGCTTGGCGCCAAACTAACTAAGATCTAAGATAACTACTCCGTATTTCCAGCCTTATCTAGTTGTTTCGGGGTGGGCCTGCATTATATTTTTTACAAGTCGACCAGCCCACCCTGAAGCTGGACGACCCTGTGACCCGGAAGACAAGCACAATACTCACGCCGTGATGGACAGTCGACTATATTGTAGAAAGCAAAGATCGTGATGCATTTCATTAAGGCGAGATTCGCTAGGCAAGTACAGAGTAAGATTTACAAAAACCCTCCTGTTCTGCAGTTGCTACTTCTTACCACGTTCTCCGGGCCGAGATATTTCGTAATCTTATTCCCCAAGATTAAACTAAATAAAATAGCTAATAGTACCTTATTCATTCCAGTGCTCTTGTGAACTGAAGAAGCCAACTGCGGGGGCGGAAGAGAGGCTAAAGAGGAGGCAAATAGGAAGCAATAGTGAGTTAGGTTTGTTTAAGCCTACCCCATAAGAGATCCCACAGACTACCGAAGAATCTTGCAGCAATGCTACTACACCCCAGGGTTTTCACTATCCAACTGTATTGCTCATCGAAACACGACATAAGGATTAAGGGTACTATATCTCAAGGCAAGGCTACCGCTCTGGGATGGCCCTTGGCTATGTTCGCCACTGTCTTGACTCCGTCCGCAATTGATGACGAGAATGCGAGGGTTCCTTCCCTACGCACAGAGTACAAATAAGCCCCACCACCCCCGTCCTGCGGGCCAAACGGCTAACCGTGTCGGGAGCCAATAGGAGCCTTCCAAGCATCCATTAAGCTTACGTATCTGTTAATGCATCTCCTCGACCTCTCTCAACGTCAAACGCAGATTCATGAATGGAATAATTTATTCCAGTTAACCAGCTCGTTCCATAATAGACACTAATAAATTACAGCATTTATGAATCAGATGCTAAATGTACAAAAGAAGGATCCAAAAATTTACCCATTGTCACAAGAGAAAAGCGCTCCATCACCAAAGACTCCAATGTCGACACAGACCGAGTGAGAGAAATTGGAAAAAAAGCCTCGATAACCGAAATCTTCGAGACCTTACACGCCTCCCAAATCGCCCATCACAACGTCGATGCGGGGAAAAAAGCACAAAATTGGACAGAATGCCTCCAATTCTCTGATGGCTCAGCTAGCTACTCCTGCGTGGTCCGGATCAAGTTGAGTTTGTTCTTAAATTTGTTGCTTGGTTCATATACATTCAGCGACAACACCATGTCCAAGCGATATTGGAACGTTTCAGACGTTTGCGGCGCTCGTCGTCTTCAACCGCCAAATACCGTTTAATTCAGGTTCAAGCTCGCGCTCAAGCCAACGTCCAAGAAATTCTTGATGACACCCCACTTGTCCTCGCAGTCGCAAGTACCAGCCGCCTTCCACAAGTCATTTTCGTAAGAGAAGAAGACGGTCTTGTAGCCAACCTTTTGACGGATAGACTTGATGGCCTGGGCCTGCTGAGAGGAACCGGGGATGGCCAGACCGTTAGCGTTACCGCCATTCGGGTAGCCACACTCCAAGTTGATGACTTCGTTACCGGGGCAGATCTTGCTGAGAATGTCGAGCTGGCTCTGGACGAAGTCACCAGCCTTGCTTGGAGCGATGCCAGAGTTGAAGTAAGCGTGGATATTGGCGCCAGTGACACCCACGGCAGGGCAGATGGTAGAGGAGACATCGTGGCGTTCCCAGATGTTCAGTGTCTCTGAAATGGTGTATGGACCGTTGTACTTGCCGCCACACTTGGACTTGACGGTGGTGATGAGCGTCTTGAGCTGTTGGGGAGTGCAGAAACCGTTCATGATAGCCTCATTACCGACAACAACGAGCTTGACAAGGTCCCAGTTGGGGAAGGCAGCGAGTTTGTCAATCTGCTCCTTGATATCGGGAGTCTCAGCAGTGCAGCCGGTTGCCTTGACAAAAACACCAAGGATCATGGAGACTCCGTGCTTCTTGCAGGCGCCACCAACGTTCTCGAGAGTACTGCAGTCAGTGGAGTATACACGGATATTTTGGAATCCTCCTTCCTTGATGATCTTGATGTCGCGCTCCACCTCGGAGGAGCTCTTGCACTGACCAGTCTTGGGGTTGTAAGGGGTGTAGGTAATACCGAACTGGTCATTGGAGCTGGTCAAGCCCTTGCTGACGGCGGGAGGAGCGGACTGCTGAGGAGGAGAAGACTTGGGGGCCTCAGAGGTCTTAGCAGGAGGAGGTGGGGGAGGTGCCGAGGACTTCACGACAGGTGGAGGGGGAGGAGGAGCCTGGGACTTGACGGGAGCGGGAGCAGGAGCAGGAGTCGTCGTGGGGAGGCCCTTGCTGGTGAATGGGCAGTACGTGACATAGCCAGTCTTGGTGACGGTAACAACCTGCGAAGGTGCGGTGTAGGTACCGGGGTTGCAAACACTGGGTGTAGGAAAGACGATGACGGTATGCTCAGACACAGTGGTGGTGATGGGAGCAATGGTGTAGGTACCGGAGCTGGGGCAGACGTAGGTGGTCTGGACGATGGTGCTGGTGGTGACTCCATTGCTGGTGGTGACAGTAGCAACGGGGCAGGTGACAGTGGTAGCAGTCACGACAACCGTGGTGACACCGCCGACGGTGTGAGTACCGGGAGGAA
Organism: Conoideocrella luteorostrata; assembly: GCA_032433595.1. Lineage (NCBI taxonomy): Eukaryota > Fungi > Ascomycota > Sordariomycetes > Hypocreales > Clavicipitaceae > Conoideocrella > Conoideocrella luteorostrata. The sequence goes on from JASWJB010000273.1 coordinate 16,803, forward strand.
CCTGAGTCGAGGCGGGAGCGCAGACGGTGGTGGTCTTGCTCACGGTGATGGTGGTGGCCGGGAAGGTGTAGGTGCCAGGAGTCGGACAGGTGCGAGGCAACGGAGTAGGCACAACGACGATCTCGGTCGTGGCGGGAGGCGGAGGAGGGGCCTGTGTCGTCGGGGGAGGCGGCGGGGGGGCAGCCTTGGTGGACGTTGAAACCGCGGTGACCGTCTTGGTCTTGGTAACGTGGTGGATGACTGATACTTCACGTTAGCTCTCATAATTCTTCATCATCCTCATTCATCTTCAACGCCACAGGTTTTGATGCAAGCCAGCTCCAACATGGCGATACATCGTCTTGGGTGGCGACAAAAACAACAATCTTTCGGCGCACAGGAAGCAGAACCGGGGACTATAACATACGGGTAGGCTCGCCGGTGATGGTCTTCCAGATGGTGGTGCAGCCGGGAGTGCAAATCTCGTTGGTCTGGTTCAGGCTCTTCTTGAACAGTGCCTCGTGGGCGTGACGGTGGTGAGCAGCAGTGACGCCGCTGGCCAGCGCCGCCAGGGCGACGGCAGCAAATCCTCCCTTCATGGCGAATAGAAAGTTAGGCTGGGTTATGCTTCACTGGAGAAGTTTTATGGTTTTCGAAGTCTTGGAGAGTCGTAAGAAAAAAGAATGCCCGCTAAATGAGTGAAGCGGTAAGTTGGTTAATGAAAAGAACGAGAGGACGAAAGCGGCTGTGAAAAAGCTTTCTGTTACGACCTGGACATCGGCAGCGGGTGCGTGAGGAGAAAGGGAACAAAAGAAGAGAGAGGGCACAGCTGCAGGGCGCCGGGGATATCGTCTTCTATTATTATTACTGTGAATCCTACTCCGTAGTATGGGCGCACAATGCTAGACCTGCAGGCCGGGTCTGGGAGGTGTGGCATGGGGCCCATCATTACAAGGGGGGTTGGAGGTCCATCTCCCCATCCGACCAACCAACTGCAGCCGGCATCCCGGCACCCCATCTCGTTATTCAAGCTCATCTTTGCACAACCCGAGCCTGGGGTGGTGTTTGTTCCCTGGTGTGGCCTTGGTGTGTTTCCTGGATTCTGTCCCTGGCTCGTGCCCGGCCGCCCACGGACATGGATCCATTGACAAAAGACAAAGAGCTTGTCGTGCCTGTGTGTTGTGTGATTGTCTGGCGCCGGATACTCACACTGCCCGCAACGGCGTGCCGACTAGTCAGGTACAGCAGGGAACAAGAGACCAGGGGGCCAGTAGGGTGGGAGGGGGCGATGGCAGGGGGAAGGCGGGGGTGCAGGCAAGGCAGCAGAGGCAAGGCCAGCCACCGTGCTCACCGTTGGATCCGTCGCGTCTGCCAGTCTTCTCTCAATTTCTCTCACACAGCCGCCGGTCTGCTGGCCCAAAAAGGAGCGGTGGAGCTCGATGGGTAATTAATTTCCACTCCCCCGTCCTTTATGAATGAGTATCTGGGCGAAAAAGGGCGGTCACCAGATTGATTGGGGGGATTAGGGGCTGCCTGCCCTGTGCTGACGGCGATTGGACCAGGATCTTCGTCCAGCCTGTGAAAATGAGTCGCCCCAAGCGATGATTTTGCCGTGAACATGCGTGGCCCAATCAGCTTAGCCGACCTTTGTCAGTGAAATGAGGTTTTTTTCTTCAATTGTACTACTACAATACTCCGTACAATAATGTGCTCCGTACGGAGAACAGTGCTGTCCAGTTAGTGGGCGCCCACGCGCTTCGTACTAGTATGTGCAATGAGTACGGGTACTGAACACAATATTGTGCGCCCACCCACCATTGCCACCACTCTCTCACCTTTGTACCCTTTTTGGCGCAATACGGAGTGTTATATTAGTGCCGCTTCAAGTGGGAAGGGGAAATTATAACTCTGAATGGCCGACGTAACCCTCCATGGGAGATGTCTTCTCTTCGCCTCTTGGCTTCTTCTTGTTATTTCCCGCAACGTCGGACATCTCTGCTTGGCAGTCGAAGCGCCAACAGGGAGATTAGGCTCCCAAGTGCCGCGCTCAGTTCAGAGCTCTACGTCCTGACAATTGGTCAATGCTGGCTAGCACCACACGATGCCGTGTGACCGTGTGGGCTTTTGGTTCATCGTACAATACTAGTAACAATTTGCACGAGCCATTTGTAATTGCACAACTTCGTACGTACTGAACGGAGTATTTTGTGTGTTTGTATGCATTGTTTGCGATGCTAAGCGCCATTGTGTCCCGGCGATCCCTTGCCCCATTTGGCTCACTCCCGTGTGGAACGAAATTGTTCCTGCATGTGGCTGCTTTTAGCTCCCACACCACACACTTCCTTCTCTGTCCTGCCAGTATGGAGTACTTGCACTAGTTACTATGTAATGTATGTTGTGATATCTACCATACGCTCTGGTCGGAACAGGCTGGAGAATTTGTCCAGGCCACCAGCCAAGTTGGGCTCGCTGCCAGGCTCTGCACCCTTCGTCACCGTTGTCCAGCTCCCGCCTCAACTCACCCATGCCAGCTAGGCAAGGGTGCGAGGAGTCTGCGCCTTGTGCTCTGCACCCCGAACCGGCATACCATACAAGCATTGATGTATGTACTCCGTACGTAGTACTGCAGTAGAATGGTAGCACGTTTTGCACACTTCTTGAGCCCTGAGAAACCGATGAATTCGTCCAACTTCTCGGCCGGGACGGATCAAGGGCAACGTGATCGTGACGCCCCTAGCCAATCCCAGACCGTGTCGCGGCTCGAAAGCAGTTTGCGTACTCCGTAATTATGACTACTGCTGTTCCTTGTCTATTCTTTTTGGGGGCAATGTTTCTCTCGCAAGGGGCGAGTTGGGGCGCTGCCATATCGTATTATTACTGCAGAAAATGTAGGCAAGGCAGCCGAGTCGCTTGTCGCCGCTCCCCCTTTCTTGCCTTCCCCGTGTTATTTGAGCTGGACAATAATCCGGCGCTATAATACTTAGCTCCCCATTTTGCCAAGTCATGTTATATAACCAGGCCACATGGGCCCATCGCATTGCCGGTCCACGTCGGTCGATGATCAGAATTGGAGCGCAGTTGGCCGAATTAGTTAGTGCTTTGAAAATTGCACTTCCTTTCGCGACGCACGAGCAATGTCCTTCGGAGTACCCGTATTAGCAGAGGCACCATTAATATACATCCGCTTGCCTTTCTTAGTTGAAATATTTTCGGATGACGCTTCTGGACGCCTCTAATCCAATCCTTCCAACAGGTCCTAGGTCGCCGCCTGTAACTGAGATGTAACTAAGGCGTTTGAGACGAAGCAACGGAGTTGTTCATGTATAGGAGGTAGGTTCAATGATGCCTGGGCTAGAATCCAATCGACGAGGCTTCCTTCATCCTTCTGAGAAAGGCGCTGCCGACATCCGTACGCATCTAATCGTGCTTGGGCGCCGATATTGGTCCTGGTATCCCCTATTATTGTGCAGCTTTCCAGATTGATTACTCATCCATAACCATATATATCGCGGCTTAAAGATGGCTCTCTGTGTAGTAATGAACTTTGAATCTACTCCGTATAGTGGGAGGCAATAAGTTTCGTAGTAATGTAATTATTACTCTGTACTCCGTATATTAATAGCAATTAAATTGCACCAGAAATCGCGGTCAGACTGTTGGTGTTGGAATGACCAAAAAAGTGGTCGGGCAGGGATTGTAGTCGGAGATGTAGTGCCCGATGTTACTACCTAGTGTTATTCGCCAGACTGAATCCGCGCCTATGGTATTAGGATTATGGAGTAATACGAACTAATAAGTAATTCGTTGTTACTCTACTCCAGAACAACACAGTCTCCAACATTGGTTCGGCATCGGGACGGACCCGCAAAGACACCTAAGTTGGCATGCTCGAGTTCGACTCATATTACTTCTTTAGTAGCCGCTCGTATTAGATGGAATTCCTTATTCGCTGATGTCGCCTCTCTGGGGCAAGCTCCTGTACTGCTGTCGAGGGGACACTTATCAGCTACCAAGCTTGACCGTGACCTTATAGCTAAGAAAGGAGTATTCACGAAATGCTTTCCGCCGCCGTGAGCCTTGACAGCAACTGGATAGCTTGGCAAATTGGCTATATTTCTGTTCGTGTCTTCAATCTTATTACCGTCGTGGGGTTGAATAGTTCGGTGTTTGGATTGTAGCCTCGAAGCTACAGCAATAACATTCCAGGACCGCGCCAACTGTCAAATTTCGGATTTCCGCAAGAGTGCATGAGCAGTGCCTCTATAAATATTGGCATAATTCGCCGCAAAAGGAAACGTATACCTTTCCCCAGCTTGAACCTTAATCGATTTTATGGACCAGAGGTGGTTGTTTGTATTATACATTAATGAGAGTGGGTTCGTAGCCACCCAAGGCAGACATCTCGGTCATGTGATCTCGCGCATTGCGCGAAAATCCAACCTGGGAGCTCTAGCTTAATGAAACCCCAAAAAAAAGGGCGCGGCAGAAATTGAGAGGCCCGACCAATTAATTTACATCCACACGAGCAAAAACACTCGTCATGCTACGGTACTCTACACAGTCATATCTGTGTCGGAATTGCGTAGCTCGAGGTCTTGGCTTGTCTGAGGAGGTTCACGCTGTTCGGCGTGGACGCTTCAATGGTCTGTATAATGCCACTTATAGAGTCTGTGCCCAAAAACCATAGCTTTCCGCCTGCGTGTTGCAAACTACTTACACAAATATTCTATACATGTAGAGATGGGCCACGAACCAAAGCTCGTCGCCTGCCGCCTCTATTTATGGGGAAAAAAATATTCCAACATCGTCAATAAAGAGTGCTGATGACTCCGCGAATACCAGCTCTATCGACAACTTACACATCCGCGAGCGCCTTCGACAATGGACGATAGCAAACGAAAATCTCGGCACAAGGGCCATGCCTGCGGACGCCTTCATATACGGGAATATTGCCAATAATGTCAGCCGAACGCAATCTACGGGTTCATCCGAACTCGATCAATTGCGATCGACAGCTGGAGGCATGACTGATGGGAGTAAAGAGGGACCGACAGGTGGCGATGCTGAGAGCTCGATTGTAGCGACCGACTCGCAAAGCCCGGGGGATCTAGTAGAATTGAGGTTGGTATATTCAACTCTCGCGAGCTTTGTCGTGATACCTGCTTACCGTGTATCAGACAAATTGGGTCCCGAGTCCCTTTGTTTGCCATCTACCTTGGCTATTTCGGAGATCGCAACCATTTCTACGCGGTCAATGGCAAATGGGTCACAAGTATGGGATTTTCTTCACTGTTCACAGTCTCAAACTTTGCCACCTCCGAAGAATTGCAGCCTTTGTTGGCCAAGATCCCTCGGAATGCTACGCCTGAGCAATTCGACGAACTGCGACACAGTGAGAAGGGACCATCAAGAGAAGATGGTATTGGTCTCATCAACAAGATGACCACGTTCAGACTATCATCAGAGGCGGTGTATCAAGGAAACATGAGTAATCTTGATGGGGCTCGTAACTTGCTGTCCAGCGCTAGAAGCATCAAGTATCTCAGCCTGTTCGAAATTGCAGACCTTCTGCTGCCCGCCAGTTTGAAAGGCGAGCGAGGTTTCTTACCGCCAGCTCTTTATGCGGTTCATACCGCATTATCTCGAAGCGAAATCACGTTCAGTCCCTTGAGTCCTTCAGCAGACTGTCACAGGCGAGACCATTTGTTTGAGGTGTTTCCTTCAAACCACACACACATCATCACCAAAATTGCCACCTGGGTGCGGGAGTATACAGATTCAAGCGCAAAGAAAATGCGAGCTCTCAGCCCTGGTGACTTGGAGGAGGTTGCTTTAGGGAGATTTATTCTCCAAGCCCGAGAAGCCGTCTCAAGGAGCCGTCAGACTCGACAATGGACCTCTCATGGCATCCTGAAGACGTCTCCCAGCGTGACTTTGCCCAAAACTGACTGGTCCCCAGTTAGCAAAGATGTTATCACCTTCTTGGAGTGGTGGGCGAGCTACAACTTGTTTGATGCTGGGTCGCGATATCATTCGTATGGCGCACTTATACTGAGGGCTATGCACCTTTACGATGATACAGCTCTTGATCAAAGTACTGCATGGACTTTTCTTCAGGAGATTGGTGTCATTGCTCCGTGGGAAATTCCGTCCCGATACAGGGTCCGATTTCCAGGAACCACAGTTGACCGGGGAGGTGGCATCACTCGACCAATTCCCAAGCATTTAGAAAATTCAACGAGATCTGATATTGCAGAAGGCACCAGGAAGCTCAGAACGGGGCCTGCAATCTTCTGCATTGACGCACCATCCACCATGATCATTGATGATGGCATATCTTTAGAGCGCACTGATCGATCAGACGAATTCTGGATCCATATACACGCCGCTGACCCAGCTTCATCGATAAAACCCGATTCGGAGCTGGGGAAGTTTATGGAGCTAATTCCAGAGAATATCTACCTTCCAGGTCACTTCCAGGCCATGCTCCCTTCAGAGCTGGGTGAGGATGGTGCAAAGGATTACGAGTCAGAAAGTTTGGTGAAGCAATTTTCGCTGCGGCCTGGAGCGCCAGCATTGACATTCAGCGCTCGCGTTAATGAGGGCGGTGACATCCTAGACTATCAAGTTGAGCCAAGCACACTCGAAAACGTGACTTATCTAGATCCTGACGACGTGTCAAAATTCTGCGGCGAGGGGACACCCTCATGTTTTGATGAATACAGCTTTGACGTTGGCATTCCTCCTGATAGTTCCCCAGCTCGTCCGGAGCGTCACATGTCGAGTACGGAGAGTCTGGAAGCGTCATGCAAATCCGACCTCTTGACACTGAATCGCCTTGCTGCAGCCCTCAAACAAAAGAGATTAGCAAAGGGGGCTTGGCCATACTTCTTCCCTCGACCGTCCGTCCAGGTCTCGTTCCATGAGGCTATCCCAGAAGCCGAAGCTTCAAAGGGAGCTACACTCTTCCCCCCAGATCCATACATCAAGGTCGGAACGGAATCGTCCAGCGGCTGCTCGGTCGTTTCCAGCACTATGGTTCTAGCGGGAGAAATCGCGGCTCGATGGTGTTCATCTCGAGGCATTCCGATTCCATATCGCAAAGACGCAAAATCGGCAAACAACCACCTCGCGGCCTTTGACTACGCAACCAAGGAGATATATCCTCTGATTCAGAAAGGGATTGAACCTTCCGCAAGTCACCGGCAAGAACTGTCTCGAATAACAGGCGGAATTCAAATTTCATCAAGCCCGGGACCGTACTTTCTCCTAGGATTAGACATGTACACCAAGGCAACATCTCCTCTCCGTCGATTCTCCGACCTCCTCGTCCACTGGCAGATCCACGCGGCCTTGGCTCACGAGAGGAAAACCCAGCAACGTATTAATCCCTCTACAGATGATGTGGACGAAGTCCTCCCCTTCACCACTGCATCGCTGAGCAGCACGCTCCCACTGCTACACATGCGCGAGAAAATGGCCCGAGCCGTCTCCCGCGGCACGTTGGACTGGATCCTCATTGCCCTCGTTCGCGCATGGCGCTTCGAAGACAAAGCGCCGCGCAGGCTACGGTTCACGGTTCATTCGCGCTGGCGTCAAGGTCTACTGGGCCACCTGGATATGTATGATCTCAACGCCGCCATGGATATTGCCGGCATAAACGGATGTCGGCTCGTCAAGGATGTCCAGGTCGGTGACGAGTTCGAGGTAGAACTTGCCGATGTCAATGTGCACTCGCGCCAGATCCTGGTCAAGGCACTGCGTTACCTCGGCAAATCAGCCAAAGAACTAGGCAACGGCAACGGCAACGGCAACGGCGACATACCAATCAGCCTTGCAACTACGGCGTAACTAACAACGGCAGCACGGAGTTACGGAGCACAATGCAGCCCCGTGTCGGTATTGTCAGGTGGCGATCCAGGCAACCTCATTGGTTCAGCGCCACAATGAGCGTTGACACCCCAAAAAGCCAATAAAGCCAAACTTTGAAGCAACTGACACGACCACCTGACGTGTCCTCAATGGTTCAAAGAGCATTTCTTAGTCTCTAGCAACGGCCGCACGGAGCAACTAACTACATAACTACGGAGTACTCCGTAATTGGCCTCTAACTATGGACTTTGATGAACCTCTCCCCAGGTCCCCCTACCCTAACCCATCCCACACCGCTCTCCCCACAATTATTTAGTCCCCCCCGGCTTCAGGGTCTTCCCCAACACGGCAAGACACACAGCCTGACAACCAACTAAGTTACTCCGTAATTATCGTCAATCTTCCCCCAACAAATGTTGGCTCCTTGTTTCAGTATGCGTCATAAGGGTCCGGTACAGTGTAGGTCATTTGCTCTTTGGTTATGCAGCCCCTTTTAGACAAATGATAAACTACTATACCACCACCACCATATTGAGGGGTTGTACGGAGTACTCAATGCTTTTCATCATCCTTGTACGGAGGAGTACTTGAGATGTACTTTAGTACTCGACGGAGACTCCCACTTGTAAAAACACCGTGTACACTAGAGATACCCTCGTCGCTAAATTGAGAAATCAGTCACGCGTCTATAGTCAAATGTTCGCGAGATCGGAGACGGATCATCGTGGAGTTCCCTTTTCGACCATCCTGGACGCCAACACGTCATAATACCTCACACACAGGCTCCGCGGTCTGCTGTAGAGACAGAATGGTCGGTCAAGAATTGGGAAATGACATCGCTAAGACTTGTGACGGAGTATGCATTTGGTCATTTGCTATGTACATGGTCGCATCCTATGCCTATATTTTGCCCAGCCAATTCGTCATCATTACAATAATATTCCCCAGAACAGAATCCGTGAGCCTATCCGTGCTTTCACCAGCAGTGGCGTTGGTGGAGCAAAATGCAAATCCCAGAAGACAAAGAAAGAAGAAAGAAGCGTAGACAGCTCAACTTATTCGCGCATCACAACCGCAAAATCAAATAAAAAGAGCAATAATGAAAAACAAAAAATTCTGCAACGCCGGCCGTGCTGTATCCCCGACCTTGATCCATGATCTTGTTTTTCTCTTTCCCTTTTGCGCGAGCCTTGTTTTGTCTGTCCATTCACTCACTCCCTCCATGATTAAATCAAGGGACTCCCCCGCAAGAGTCCAGGTAGAACCAATAAACAATAAATAGTGATGATGTACCAATGCTTCCGATTGTCGTTAAACCAGTGCAATACAGAGCCAGTCTCTGAATAAAAAAATGCATTATTTCCAAAGCCGTTCCAATATATGGTTGTAAAATAATGGGGAATAAAACATTTAGTCGTTAGCAGTCGTTGCAAATGCCCAAAGTCGCCTAGCTAAAGCGTGGATGTCCAGTCTTTGTCCATAAATTAGGGCGGCATATTCTCGTCGCCCCAGGCCATACAACTTTTGATTGTGCAAATATCGCTTGTGCACAGAGAAATACCGACCTCCTAAGACAGATGAACACATCCAAGGCCACCAATGGCCGATTGGGCCAACGCGGAGATTGGATGCAAAGATGGAGGTGTCTATATTCGAGAATCTGTTCCTCACTTCCTCCATCCAACATTCCATATGACATGAGCGATATCTCGCGCGGTATTGACGGTGTCGATGACACGGCCAATAATACCGTCTCCGGCCGGCATCTCCCCTTCTTCGCAAGGCATGAACATGCCTGATGGTGTACGACGCATGCCGGCTGGTTCATCCGTCAAGCTTCCTCCCGAAGGAGATCGGTGAAGGCTGCCTGCAACGTAGCCTGCTGGTGGCGAGCGCCAGCCTGAGCTTGCTGCAAACCCGTCACCCGGACCTTCACCATCATCCTCCTCTCCAAAAAAGAACCTTGATGACTGTTTGGTTGGTCGAAGGGTTTCCTGAGATGAGGAGGGCGATATCATCGGGCTTCGGTAAACACCAGTACTGTGTTTCATGGCAGTTTCTTGCGGTTCCGGCGTGTCTTTCCTATACTTCAGCGTCGTGGAAGGTAGCTTTGCGATTATCTTCCCTTCTGAGGTGGCGGTCTTCTTAGCCTTCTTCTTCTTGGACGACAAAGTACGTTTCTTTGACTTGACACGCTTCATCATAACACCGCCGTCGTCGGAGTCACTGTCCTCGCCAAGATGATCCTGATCGAACTCATCTTCGTCCTCTTCTTTTACATCAATAGCGATGCATTGCTCCACTTGTTCATTGAAATGAATATGTTTGCGCTCTGAGTGCGGAGAGGAAGCGTTGGAAGAGTCTGTTGATACTGCCAATGAACTGCTCGTACATTGGCTGCCTCTTCTGATAGAAAGAGGATATGTGACATAGTAATCAGTATTAGTTTTGTCAGTCCTGTGCTTCAATACACCACGCGTCTCCTGGGCTTGCACGGCGGCTGTGGCCTGCTTCAAGAGAGAGGCTGAAATGAGTGATCTTTGCAGCATGACTTCAGACATGCTCCTTTTCTTCAAGATTGGTTTCTTGTTCATGTTGACGAGAGAGTCCGTTTTGGATAATGCTACACTTGAAGGCTCGGTCCCGGTCGGGTTCATATTTGTTGCGCCACATTGTAAAGGGCCGTACAACCAAGTGACATCACAATCTTTGAGCCTAAATTCACGCGGTAACTTAGTAAAGGAGTTATACAACAAGCTCTGGAGGCACGAATGCATACCAATTCAGCTCTTCAGGGGAGATGGTCTTGAGACTATTCCTGGCCTTCATCCACGTCCTCCAAGAAGCATTTTCAAGTCTGGCGCTATTGGCAAACTCGCCCCTCTTGGAAATGATATACCTCCAGGATGACCAGATATCCTCCTCCTTCCAATCATGCGACAAATAGTCGACTTGTCGGGATGGTCTACTTGATACGGCAGTGTCATCTTCGGCGTGTTCAACAACCTCGGGCGTATCCGGGCCAGACGTGAGGCCAGAAGTTTCGGGTTCGGTGGGAGAGACTGTGTACGAGTCACCGGTTTTGGGACTGGGTGGTGGCTCTAGATTATCATCTGGCTGAAACTCGGGTTGCAAGAAAAACTTTTCTTGGGACAGGAGAGGCAGGCTGAAATGATCCTCGGGACTTTCATCGATGCCTAACGTTTCGTCGAAATCGGAGGATATTGACAAATTACTGGCAGGGGTAGATGTGAAAGATACATCGGTAGACTCTGCCTGTATCGTGGGCGGGGAGGAAGGCACTGAAGAAACATCGGACTCTGTGTATGTTTTTGACGGCGGATTGAACGGAGCTGGAATATGCGAGGTCGGCGTCGATCGATATGATGAATTGTGTGCGAAACTGGTTTGGGAGTGTGACCGTCGCAGAGACGATGGGGAGAAATAGCTGCTCTCCTCGGTGGAGAGAACAGCGGCCATTGTGTACCGATGGCAGCTGCAACAGATGGAAACGTGAAAGGCGACGTCGCGGAGACCAAGAGTCGCTGTCAGAATCAACAACTCATGGATGACGTCGGGAAGTGGTGTTATGACACGGCTGTCTACGATGTTTTAATGGCGATAGTTGAAAGGAATCCAGTAAGACACGGGATTGACTCGTGCTGCGTAATGCTGCGTATTGTCGGCTTGGCAGTGCCGATCGAGGGTCTGCGTTGCAACGAAAGGCGTCAGGAGATAAGGTGGGCTGCAGGGCTGCAATGCAGGCGGTAGTCCGGCCGATAAGAAACGCTGACGTCTAACAGAAAAAAGGACGAACCCGTTAAGCAAGCGAAGGTTATCGCTGGTGATTATGCACGAAGGGTTTTTAAGTCGGCTGGCGCGCGGACTGTGTTCCTATTCTCGCGTTGCACAAATCCTGACGAACCGTTCTGTGGTGTGACTGACCCAGTGGCGGCGGGAAGCGCAGAGTTTTGAGGTCAGGGCCGGAGGGTATGTATGTGATTATGGGAATGGCTAATTCCGGCTGATGGAAGGTGGATGGCGCGAGCCAGTTGCGTGCGGGGGGGAAAACAGAGACAGACCAGGCAGGACCAGACCAAGACAGACAGACAGGCTAGAGCAGACGACAGAGACAGCGAGCGTTTGCGTTTGCGATAAAGTATCATAGAACGACAATGGGAGGAATTGCCTTGTTTTTTGTCTACGAGCAAGTGTCTCTTTCGTGATGCGTCAGGTAGAGGGATGAAGACATAGAGACGATAGAGAGAGAATATGAGGCGATGAAGAGGAAGAGAAAGAAACGAGATCGAATAAAGGAAAGACCAGACGGGTGGTTAGACTTGGCGACAAAGAGGCAAAGGGGCACCCATCACAGTGTTCCGTACGACAACTCGCAGCAACACACTCGACGAGAACCAGCACATGGATGCTTGGACTTGGCCTTTTACTAGTACTTGGAATATCCGGAGAGACAGGAGCGACGGGGAACCTGGACATGGAGTCGCCTAGGTATCTGGGCGCCCCAAGGTACTACCGGTCTCTATGAGCCAAGCACGCCTAGTTCGAAAAGGTTGGCACTAGCAACCTTGGAAGGTCGAGTAAGTAACTACGGAGTAGACGTTTATTCTGGTCATTATAATACCGGGAGAGGTATCCCCCGGTAGCGATGAATCGTGGCGCGTTGGCAAAGCCCCGGTGCCGCTTTCCCAATTTCAGAAACCAGAGGCTGGCTGGCGTCGGTGCTGGACTGGCTTGAAGCTAGGCGGAGGTACAACCGATGTACCAGCCCCAGGTACCTGTCCGGGTACTCAGACACTTGTAGTTCTGCCACGGAGTACGGAGTACGGATTACTGTTAGGGCCAATGCATGCGGAGGAAGTGGCCAACCCATGCAACGATCCAAGACCTCCATGCTGGCGTTAACGGCTATGGACGGATCGGCGCTTGGGGCTGCAGTCTCCATTTCAGTGGACGCGTGCAGGCAGGCATTACAGGCATTGCAGGAATGGCAGCAGGCATGGCAGCAGGCATGGCAGGCTAGTACGCAGTTCGAGGGGCAGGGTGAAGGCCAGCAACGCGGTTGCGGTTGCACTCGCCTGGTGCTCCCAGCTGCAACCCCGTACCGCCAGGGGTTTAGTTTTGGTTTTGGTTTTGGTTGGCTGTTCAATGCCTTGGTTTTATACCTGTCTAGTGAAGTCTGCCGGACTGCGCGAGAGGCTGAGTGCCTCGTCTACAATAGGCGCATTGAATCCAGACGGCTCGCTGTTTTCTCCTCGGCGACAGCTACGTTTTCCCGTCCCAGATGCATCCGGAGACGGTTTCCCCCTTCGTTCCCGTCAGCGCCCAAATATCGATTTTGCTACCACCGACCCGCCAGTGAGGCCAGAACGTCAAGCCATTGCCAAAGAAAAAGGAAAAATTCGACGCTGTCCCCAGTTTATGTTATCCGGTTCCTTTGCTAGTCGCCTACTGTCTCCCGCTAGACAAGCCATCAATGCTCCCCAGCCCTCCCCCGGCCAGCCACTTCCCCAGTAACGAAGCCGTCCATCCAGTGAAGGGATGGAAAACGATGGACCAAGAATTAGGCCATACTTATCTCTGGGGGTGTGCCTTGAAATCCTAAATGGAGGGGTAACGTAAAGTATGAATTTGAGTGCGTCCAAACACCGCTGATAGGGGCTTGCCGCTTAGAAAATTACGGTTTCACGTACAGTACGGAGTAGAGATGGCCGGTCTGCCGTAAACCCTGAATGTTACCATCGTATACTCCGTAACCAGCTTACGCAAACAAGCTTTACGCCATGTCAAGTGCTGTTCACCGAGTCGGTGCACGTCCACTTACGTTCTTATGATGATGAGATAGGCGCAGGGAAGTACGCAGATACTAGTACTCTAAAACTCTAGCGGGAGCCTTCTCATTTCGCCGTATTGTAGCTCTCCATGTACGGAGTGCGCAGAACCGATCTGAGGGCACCACCCTGAGGCACTTGAGCCATCGACGCCGGTCTGGACATGAAAGCAGCCACCAACACGAGAGAAGTGGGAGGAGAAAATAAGGGCTGGCTGTGCCTGTGGTGGTTGGTACAAATCGTGCAGGATAACACCACACCAGCTGTATCGTGGAGGTGGTAGCGTTGCATGCAATGGTTTTCCAATGGTGGTAAGTCTTGCTTTATGAGGCCCTCCACGTCTGAGATTCACACCGGTGTGACGAGAACTTTAGCGGGAGTGTCTTTTGGTGTTGTTCCCTTGGCGGAAAGCCAGGGAGTATTGGGTACGGAGCTGAGAGGCAAAGGGTCGTATTGTTCTCCGTATGGATTACGGATAGGATGTTCTTCCTGTGGCAAGGCACGTCTGTGTAGTTCCTGGTAGTAATCGGGGCAGATTGTGTCCGGCGGGGTCTGCATCTCAAGCCACATTTAGAATTAGACCTGCAGCAAGTCGTGGTCACCACTCCGCCATCAAATGCTATGCCACCAACTTCAACCTGCAATCTAATGCGTACTTCGTATAGTTAGTAAGTACACGGATAAGCTCGTCTTGCTGACCTGTAACGTCCTTCGTACAGGTACAGCACGGGGTTTTTATGGCTGGGTATGGCAGGTTATTCGCGAAGAACATGAGTCACTTGTCGGACTCTGAAGTGTTAATGCATTGATTCAGCTTAATCATGCGTAGTGAATGAGTGAACTCGACACCTAACACAGTGTGTTTGATGCGTGCCTCAACACAACCCAATGCTAATCTATATAATACTGCACGGCTCGCTAATACCATATACAAACGTCACACAATAGCATGACCTACAATACAGCATACAGTATACTCCATAGTTGCAATATAACTACTCCGTACTCCATACTTGAAGTCGGAAAAGTGGAAACGATGCCAAAGTACATGGCTCCTTGCCTGAGATAACCTCTGCGGAGTTTCGAACACTCTCGTTCTTTGGTTCCCTTCAACCGTACGTGAATGTTCTTCTTGCGAACTTGTTTACCTCGGTGAATTTATGAAGCTGGCCTTCAATACTGGAAATTTGCTTGGTTCTGTCGAAACAGTTCCATCAACATCATTAGAATCAGAATCATCAGTATCACAGCAGCATCACAGCAGTATTTGATTCGCCATCATTCGCCAGACCGGACAACCATCGTGTAAGTCTCGACCAAATCAACAGAGACATGATTCTAGAATCCATCACCTTGCAAGCGTCGTTGATGGAGTGCACACCTGATAATGACTATCAAAACTGTCAGTCGGCCAAGTCAGCGTGCCGTGCGTGGACCGTTGCGGGCCTTACGGGCGCATGGCCGGAAGGGTGTGAGGATCCACTTTGGAAGAGATTTTTTGAGAAGCTCCGATGCGTTGCAGAATCAGGGCCTCGAACCGCAGGAAAAAACCTGGAAAAGAAGGCGCCGGTGAGAACAGCGCAGCGCAGCAATGGAGTAGAAAGAATGGGTCTGTGAATTTTCGCCAATTCGCGGCCCAGATTCGCCACAGCCAGCTGTGGCGAGGGTCTTGGCGGTCCTAAACTTGTGGTCATCCGTGGCTACACTCTCCCTCATTCACCTTAAGCGGGAACGCAAAGGACGTCTTCGGGTTGCCCGGACGTCGGTCCGTCCTGGTAATCATGGAAAAGGATGCAAACCTCTCGCCTCCGGATATTGGCTGTACAGCCAACAAAGAATAAAACGTAGTTTCAACCAGCTGCAATATAAGTTACCAGCCTTAGTTACCAGCCGGGCGCAAGGATTGCCTTGGCAACTAATAACTATGATAGATGGAGACCGTCGCGCACGCAGCATCCAAACGAGCAGCTCATGCAAGTTGTATAACTTCGTAACGGCTTGCTTCGCCTTCAACTTGAGTGAAGCTTCAAATTCACAATCAATTTGCATAATAGCACAAGCAACAATGGGTCGCAAAAATCCCCGAAGGATTCCGCATCAAGTGGGGAACATTTTTCGAGCCTTCAACACTGAATGATGCTCAGCTCAAGCACACACTCTATACTTCTATGAGCTCTTCCAAGGATAGATCGGCGACATCAATGTCGCGATATTTACATATCCAGAGTCATTTCAATTTCGCTGTAGTCAAAAGCATTCCAGATAAATATGGAGCGTTTGAACCTCCGCAAAGCGACACACTTCTTGGCCTTTAATATCTCAGAGGTGGCTCTAGGTATTGGACAAGTCGAATGGCTTGTTTAGAAAGGCCAACCACCTGACACTGTTATTATCAGTGCTGGGTCTTCATCACAGTGACTGGCCTAATGGGAGAGGAGCGATGGGAAGGAAGGGGGGATCTCGTCACGAAATCCCCCGGGGTTCGATACCTACTGATAACATTATCTCAGAGCAGACAGATACTTGTCGTAAGCGCCATCTAAACTACGGGGCTTGTCATCTGTCAATCGTTGGTCACCTACGGAGCGCATTGCGCGGATATGCCCCGATTTATCCCGCTGCTTATTACCTTGGGACCATGGTTTAATGGCAAGCTTTACGATTCGGAACGCTTGATATGGCAATGCGCTACAGGTCCTCTAGCGGCGCCCAACCATGGCGGCAAGCTCATCGTGATCTTCCATGCCAGGTTGACGATCCGAGCTTGTCCTAGGAATAATTGTAGGCTATCATGGTCGCCTTATCAAGAGCCAATGATGATACATTGACACATTGACACATTGACACATTAGAATTCCAAAATCAGGGAATCCGGTCCTCAATTACTGGATATATCCTCAAGATGCGACTGAGTTCCGGCTCGACTACATAAGCATGCACAGACAGACATTTTCATAATTGCGTGGCAGTGATGTGTCAATATTTAAGCCCTGGTATAATTCTTGTGGAAGTAGCACCTACAGGCCACGTTTGCTGGTAGTTAGTTCTAATTGCTCGCGCTTTTTCATCTAGTTATGGCATTTGTTTACACCTGTTAACAGCTCCGGCCAGTGATTTATACCCCTCAATTGATGAGGAGACGATGGGGTGGAGATAAACATGATACATCAAGAAGCGCACGCCATCTGCAGGTTACCTACAGCCACAGGCTTTTAGCGTCTGCAGTCTCAACCGCCCACGAGAGGATTCCTCCGATCAGATGGAGATACGAGCCAGACGATGTGTCATTGGCTACTGGGGCCACACTAGCCTCCTGTCTTTTGAAAGTCATCGATGTCGCTGATGGTTTCTTACTCGATGGCAGAAACTCTTGTCAACAAGTCCAAAAAAAACCCCACCCTGCAAGTATCGCGACATTGAGGGGCTGAAGGGGTAAAACCTGGGGGCGACTGTCAGCAATTGCTTAGGCGAACGCCTGTCGAGCCGCAGCTGCTGTCGATCAAATGGAACGTTTAGCATTCTGTGGCTGTTGGCTTTCGTTCCAAAAATCTAGTGGCGCCACGAGGTACTTATCGACATTTCCCCCTTGTCCCTAGCCTTATCAGGGGACTTATTCAGAGTACGGAGTAGTGTGCGTGGACATACGAAAAGCGGCGAGCTATCATCAGCATGAAAGCATATTTCCTAAACACATGGGGATTTCCGTGTCCGCCCACCGCCTGACTTCACGACCGTAACAACTCATTCAGAAGCTATCGGGAAATGTCGGTTGCGCTTTGTCTATCACAAAACGCCGCTGTCTTGAGGCAAGCTGCTACCATTCGATCAATGCGACTGTTTATAGAATGAAGCATTTAGCGGCTTCTCAAATCATCCGCGGTTCTGTTGAGGCGGTAAGAGTCACATCGTTGATCATGGAGAGTCAGTGCTCAATAATAGATTGGGCGTGACTTGGTCAAGATAGCACGACGATAAGCTGCCGCCTCTGCTTCGTCAACCACGGTGACCACAGATACCTCTATTCTCCACCTGCAAGCCATACATGCCATCAGCAGAGGATAAGGCGAATCCCTGGTTGATGTGTGGCACTTGCTGACAGGGATCTATATGTACGCTTCTGCAAACCGACTTTGCGCAATTAATAAAAGTTTGTGCCACGATGCCGTCTGCATGGAACTAAGTTTGTGGATGCAACGCCAACAATAGCTCGCTCGAGCCAATGCTTCGAGAGCCAATTGAACACAAGCATGGGCCAAGCCCAATTCGCTCATGGCCTGACGCCCCGGCACGGTGCCTCAGACGGCAGAGCCTGGTTCGGCAGCTATCATCTCATCAGCCACAGCCACCAACAAGCTCGACGTCGCAAAGTAGTGCTCTCTTGGATGCGATGCGAGAGCACATTTTCCCTCGGCAGCGCCGTCTGTTCTGTCTTTGTCCTTTCTCTTCAAATACTGAGTAGCTGGTTTTATCGTCGTGTGCTACTCCTTACTTGCACCATAATTAAACTTCCTAGATGATTTTGACTGGACTGACCTGCTGCTTATCGGGACCTTTGTCCCACAAAAAATAGCACGGTATCGTATGGAGCAAAGCTCTGAACTTTACCACCAGCACTGGCGTTTGAGAGATGGCGCCTTATTACGGAAAAGTCAGAGTACCCCCTGCAAGCACCTGTGAAGGCGACAGGTACGGAGCAGTTACAAGTATGTTACGGAGTAGATTGCACCGTGGATCATTTTACCCGTGAATAAACCCGATGGCTAAGATATGGCATTATCATCCAGCCAGCGTTCTAACTGACTTGCCAGGCTTTTCAATATGCCCTGCATTGCATGTACAATTCGTACTGTAATGCATTCTATCGTCAACCCATCCGTCCATCCATCCACCCATCCAACCATCCGACTATCCCGTCATCGAGGTTCGCGGTGGATCGAACGCTCCAAGCTTCGTTGACCCGTGCAGACCCCCGTACGCCGTATCCATCCCAGCCGGGCCGTCTCTGTGCTGTGGGTACAAGCAGGCCACTACTACTACTACTACTATTTAAGTCGCGGAGAATTACCAAAACAAATTGGCTATCATCGAATGGTACTCAGAGAGCAGGGAGCTGTACGGAGTAGTATCCTGTCCAACATGACAATCCGTCGCGGCCTGATGTCCGTATACAACGTGAGCACTCAACTTGCCCGAGAGACACAGAGAGAGACAGAAACAGACCTTGATGGGTGCGAATGGGCCACTCAATGTTTCATGAGGAGCGTGCACTCCGACCTCCGGCCTCCCAAACTCCATACAATACACACATACAATACACACATACAATGCAAGTGCTCTGCGTTGCATACTGCAACACGTGTAGGTATTTTGTGCAAAATAGTACGTGGCAAGCTTACCGTAACATGGAACATGCAAGCCAGGCTTTGGCATAACGGTAAGGATGCAGCAAAGAACGACGGTGTGGCACGACGGTGCAGCAATGACAACTCAAATGTGTGGCTCGCGTTCCGCCATGTCAATCCCGCGGAGGCTTTTATTAGGCATTCACGATGAAACCACTTGTATTGCCGCTACATATTGCAGTACATTAGTTAGTTCAACAAGGAAGAACGGAGGTAGGGAAAGTTCCTTGTGATCCGTCATCTGCAACCCCGCAGTCATGGCAGACACAGCATCGGGTACGGAGGGCCATTTAACAAAGACTACCTAGTTCCTATACTAGACAAAGCCCTGCCAGCCTTGGGGAGAGTATCGTCTGAAGGACATGAATCGACACGGATTGACTTGGTAATTCTCGATTGCCATAGTTTTTGGACTGATCAACTCTTCGCGTGAGACGTTTCCCTTCTGGGAGGGCTACCATGTTCAAGGAAGTTTCATGGCAGCTTGTTATGAGTTTGAAATTCGCAAATGCTTCTCAGTTAAGGGGCTGGTGTTACACAGCAGCCATAAAGTATGACTACTGCGCATGCATGCAGCACCGGTGAAGCTCCATTCAACGCACTGATTGGACTGATTGGACCGATAGATGTGAGCTCTCCATGCTTGGTGGTGGTATGCATATTCCCTGCATGTCGGTTGGGCGCCACCACCCCATTGTGATGTATACAATGCGTGTTTCGCGGCGCCGGTGTGCCGTAGTTCTCTTTTTTCATTCCATAATGGTGGAACGATTTCTCAGGGTAGGCAGAAGATGACGAAAACGCACAGAGGGGATGGTACTTAATCGTTGTTTAGATGAACATTGTACTTTGGCCGTATTGGTATTCGTACATTGTACCGCACTGCCCGCACACACATCCTCCGGCCAGCTAGTATCAGCCATTGTCGCTGTCAGGTTTCCTTCCCCAGGATTCAGAGCAGATTGCATAGTTGAGACGTCATACTGTCGTCAATTGGAGGATGCTTAACAATAGGCAAGATTATAATAAGCCAGGGAAAGTCCATAGAGGGGTAGTGGCGCGGACTGTACAGGGAATGGGCTGGCCCTCACGCCCGATACTTCCACACAGGTCTTGGTACTGTATTGGGACGCAATTACCGGGACATCATGATCTGTGCTCGTCACTCTGCGCATGAAAAAAAAAAGTGATACCATCCAACACAACATGTAATCTCCGCAAAACGGTGCGGCCTCGGAACCTTGCTTCGCCGTTCTTGTCGCGTGCTCCAATCTCTGTTCCTTATCGCGACGGCCCTGCCTGTGTAATATAGATAAACAGACAGATAAGTGGTGACAGTAACGCAACTGGGTAATCCGATCACTTTTTTGTGCGTATTGACCTGTCTCTTTTTTTTCAAGCACGCGGAGCAAAGGCCACCTCGGGGGGCAATCGAAAGGTTGCGCAGAACATCCTCTTGGCGGGGGCGACATCCCTAACCTCGTGGATGGTCACCTGTCCTTCCCTTTCCACATCTCCCGGCTTGAGCTGGACACCAATCTCGCTATGGATGCGCTGGCAGATATCGTCCAAGGGAGTTGCATCGTCGGCCTTAACGGCAAAGCAGTGTGCATGGACCAGCGGCAACTTCGTGTCAGTATGTGGCGCAAAAAGCTTCTCGTGGCCGCAGTACAAGCCTTTGAAGTTGTGGAGGAACTCGAGAGCCGATGCCGGCAGGTTCATAACGTAGTGAGAGACGATGGGAGGCACGGGGACGCGAACCGGCTCGGGCCGTTTCTCAGGCGGTGTACTGCGAGATACTTTGGCGGGCTTGACGATGGCAAACTCCCCTCGCTGGGAGGCTTCCAGGACGAGGTCGGCTGCCTGCTTGATGAAGTCGTGTCCGTCTTGGTTGAAAGGTTTGACGAACTCGGTGACCTTGGAGAG
>JASWJB010000273.1:37840-60430 GCA_032433595.1 Conoideocrella luteorostrata
TTTTTTTTTTTTTTTGTGGTTTTGGAAAGATTTTCATCCTTTCTGGTTTCCCCCAAACACCCATTTACAATACTATGAGGAAGTGGATGGTTGGTTTCCTTTGTTTACTGACCTTGTTCCGCTTGACAATCTCATTGAGATACTTATAACTCTCAGGATTTTTGTCGTTTGCCCACACAAATACACCCTTCTTTCCAGCCGGGGCAGCAAAGGGCCCAATGCCAGCCATGACATCAACAACCACCTCCCCGGGTTTGAACATGGCGCATATTCGTTGGTGCTCCGTGCCGAGTTTGGTGTTCCAGTACACCTTGGAGTAATCAAAGTTGAAGATGCATCCCGCCTCGCTCACCTCCACGAGCATGTCGTCCGGCCCAGCGAGCACTTCGTAGGTAAAAGTGCGGAACTCGCTTTCTGTGCCAACATTGTCTGTCTTGTTGATGACGGTGCGGATATTGGGATTCTTGTCGAGGATGACTTGGGCAATCACGTATTTGTAGGGGAGATACTGTCCTCTGATGTTTAAATGGGCTGTTTGTTGCACGGGAGGTAAGCATCAGAACTGTAGTTTCCAGAAGAGCTGGCTATGATCATATTTTCACTAGGGAGGCAAAACTTACCGACGTGTCCGGCAGTGTTGAAGCCCACGGGGATTTCGCCAAGCAGGTCCTCCGGAAGAATGGATCTCATCACATCAACTACGCATATACATATACAGCATTAGCAACCAGGCTTCTTGTAAAGCGTCATGACGGTTAGGATACATACGATAGCTCCACATGTCATATCCAATAGTCACATCAAACGGGACGATATTCAAATCCCCAGACTTTGCCGCCTCTTGCAGCGCAGAGCTCCATGTCTCGGGAGCTATTTATTCCCCATAACCAGTTAACCGTCAGTATCGCATCTTCTATCACACATATTGAATACGTAGTAATGAAAAGGGGAAAAAAGAGAGAGAGAGAGAAAGAGTGAGAGTGAGAGAGAAACGTCTATTGGGGAGCCACAAGGCAAGACATACCAGCAGCCTTCACTTCAGGCTTCAGAATAAGACATTTTTTGCCCTGCGCCGCCAATGCGCCATCCGGATCCGCGGCAATCGGATCAAACTTATCCAGCAGGAACACCTCCCTCGTCTTCTCCAGCTGCTTCCTGTACTTGGAGATGAGCTTGTTCTCGCGCACACAAGCGGCGCTCGTGGGGAGCGAGCGTGAGAATAAAGCTCTGTCAAGGGTTTTGAGGGCCCTGGCGGCGGCTGGGGCGCGGAACAGGTTCATTTCTAGTTCGGATCCTTTGCTCTATACATATATATATTGATGATGGGTTAGCTTGCTTGCCCGCGCTGAAATTGTGAAAAAAAAAAAAAAAAAAAAATTAGACGCGGCTTGCAGTGGAAGACGAAAGTGAGGTGAAAATGAAAGATGTTATGATGACTAACCTCCATTGTATAATGGAGCCGTTAAATTCGCCTGGTTTGTGAGGAATCCGCCTCTCTCGCCAGTCGTTTTTAATTTCAACTCGCTGTCTCACCCCTAAAAAAAATAGACCCTGAACTGAGGAGCAAGGCTGAAGTGGAAAATTTGGCGGTTAACAGAGTGGGGACAGTTTGATCCACAGCCCAGAGTCCGCAGGAGTTGAATGAATGGCAAGGCTGTGTGTGTACGGAGTAGTCTGTGATGTCACCACTTACATAGTTTCAAGCTGTCGAGCCGCAAGCTTCAATTGCATTCTAGCGTTAGCCAATGCGGAGCATATGCGGCGTCTGTCTCGCTTCTAGCTCATTTACCGAATAAAAATATCCATCTCCCGCAATATAGACACTATTTAACCGGTGGTTATTCACTCCAAGTCGAAAAATGTCATCGAAGCGTACCCTAGACGCGTTCTTCACATCGTCGCCAAAGCGAAAACGGACCGAAGGAAATGTCGCGGATCAAGAACATGTAAGCTACCAGTCCGGCCTCAAACCAGTATGCTAGCACCCGTCTGATAACCTTTCACCACAGGCAGGCAAATCGGAGCACCAAGCGTACCCCTATCCCATCTCCGACCTACCTGCCTCACTGAGCAAGGACGTAGCTTCACTCCCTGCCCGGCAGCCCCGAGAAATCAACGACCAGCCGGACCTGGACCTGCTCTATTTTGAACCATACATCCCACAATACATGTGCAAAGAGCTGTTTCAGTTTCTGCGCTCCGAACTGCCGTTTTATAGGGTGGAGTATGATATCAAACGCGGTGGAATACAGACACACATCAAGACGCCTAGGTGAATATTGCAGCCCTCGTGGCACTGATCGCCATGAATGCCACATGCGTATAGGTTCCATACTAATCAAAGCGTCGTATAAAAATAAAAAAGATGGACAACCGTATTCGGCCTAGACGACACGTCGTACTTTAGCCATGACGGGACCATCACCGACAAGCTTTCCAGCATGAGAGCAAACGATAAACGCTACGACCGGTATCCGCCCCGCCCAATACCCAAATGCTTGGACGACCTCCGTCAGTCCACCGAAGCGGCCACCGGCTGTGTCTTCAACTTCTGCCTTGTCAACTACTACGCCTCTGGCGCAGATAGCATCTCCTTCCACAGCGATGATGAGAGGTTCCTAGGCACAGACCCTGCCATTGCGTCCTTCTCGCTAGGTGCAAGGCGGGACTTTCTCATGAAGCATAAGCCGCCGCTGGGTGGGCAGGGGCAGGCAAAAGAGGGAAAGACTTTAAAACTGCCCCTCGGGAGCGGCGACATGGTTCTCATGAAGGGCAGGACGCAGTCGAACTGGTTGCATTCGATCCCGAAACGAACAGGGAAGAATCAAGATGACGGGGGGCGCATCAATATTACATTTCGGAGGGCCATGGTCAAGGATGGAACGGAGAACTATTACAACTACAATGTGGGGACGGGGCCTGCATATCGATGGGATAAGCAGACACGGGAAATGGTCTTGTGTAAAACAAACACAGGGAGTAAAGGCAGTGATGGCAAACAAGCTGAAACTGCATAAATTCCTCTATTTTAGAACAAAATGTCTCCTTGGAAAGTACATGGTTTTCTATGGATACAAAACACACATCTGTGATGTGACAACGATGGGGACCATCAGCTATCTTGTTTATTTGCCATGGCGCATCTGGGCCTTGCCATACTTCCGAAGAGCCTTCAAAAATACCTGGTACCCGAATCCTTCGTTGTCCTGGAGGCAGAAGATCTCGGTCAGGCGGATCTGCCAAGGAGGATACCCAGAAAGCTCCACATTGGGGCTGAAGAGAATCAATAGATCTGGCTCAGGCATGATACCCTCCGAGAGCTCTGCGTCTACCAATTCCATGGAGATATCTCGCGGAGAGATCTTTCCTCTCTGCGACATTTCTGCCAAAGTTCTGGTCAGGTCGACGATTGATTCTCTGCCGTCCTGCGCAGATATGAGATGCAGTTTGAGGTGGCCGTGCTTGTTGCCGGCAAGAGCGGGAGAAGAGCAGGCGTCCTTGTTGGGAGAGGTGAGAGACAGGCTGGGGTGTTGGCCAGCAAAGTAAAATGTGAACTTCTGCATGACGGCCTCGTAAACTCGTGGCATGTGCTTCTTTAGAATACCTAGTTTTGACACAGTTAGCTATTGAGACTGTTCAAACAGTTGGGTGAGACCAAGGCTTGGGGACAAGGGCTGCATACCTGACTTCTCATAAATCGAGAGCATGGGAATATCGGCGCTCGCGCACCAGGCGGCCAGCTCGGCAGCTTCCTCGATCAGGCGATCAAGGTCGGCCTTTGCCCGCTGGTTCTCCTCGGCTTTCAAAATGGCACTCAGATGGTTCGGCTTCCGACCCAATGCTACTACATCGCGACGAATGTACTCGGGCGTGCTGTGGTGGTAGTACAGAACAGACGAGGTTTGGTAGCTGACGATGTGGATAGCCTGACGGATGCGAATGTACAGGGAGAACAAGCCGTGCAAGATAGCGAACACAAACACGTGCAGCTGATTCTTGAGGAACTTTCGAACGCCGAGCCTAGATCGGCGCGGCGATTTGCTTTTCGACGCTGCGACAGTCGGGATTTCGTTCGGATTTGGTAGATGCGCCTACATTACTGAAGGTGAGCAATGGTGGATTTGCCAATGCGAGCAACAAAACCTGAGCTGGCCTACCTTTAGAAGCCGATCCCTCTCTCTCTGGCTCAATAGCTTGTGGTGCGACAGGTCGTCGGCTCGATAGGCCTCGCGACCTTTGGAAGTAATGGGCATATTGGCTGTGTGGCGACGGCGTCGGTCTGGAGAGCTGGAGGAAGTAATTAAGGATATGAATTAAAACAAAAGAAAAGGAAAAAAAAAGTCGGGCTGAAGCCAGAGACGCTGCGCCGAACGGTAACAGCTTGGTAGCAGGAACGAAAGGACGGGGAAGGAGAAATGAAAGTGCAGAAATATGAACGAAAGGAAGTGGGCGACTATGAGATGTAGAGAGCACGACGCGGCAGCATGGCGATCAAGATAATGGCCAAGGTTGACGTTGTCGGCCGGAGAGGATAATCGGACAAGGAGGGCGAGCTAATTACGTCGCCGCGAAGGCTTGTGAAGCTGGCTTGTGGCTTGTGGCTTGGCGTCGCAACCAAGATGGAGCGCGGAGTTCGTGGGTACTTGCAACATTATGCCACGGCGCAACTTGGCACCGAACAATCTAAGTAGGACACCGCGCGTTGCACCTAGATATGAAGTGCTGAGTGATGTGTACTCATCAACATGGGGCGCAGTGCACTTCAGTCGATCTCTTGTGGCTAGATATTTTAATCTTCGGGCAGTGAGTGGCCCCTTGCAGGGCAAATCCGGACAGCTCACTTCAGGAGCTGTGGTAACAGTCGCTTCCTCGTAATGACGCCAAGTGGTCCGAACGAAGGTCAACCAACTACTACAGTATAACTGAATCATTATCCTTGTGGAAGTTGTTAATGGCCAAGGGCAGAGAAAGCTTCGGATCCGTTATCAGTGAATTATACCCGGGTTTTGAGTGTCGCACTCCGAACCTATTGTATCCATGCATTGAGAGTCTGGTGGCGCAGCCTGCGGTTTCGGCGGGGCTACGTGGCTCAGCTCAGTGGCTCTTCAAGGCTCGTTTGCAGTCTCACAGTGGGATATTCAGTTGATCTCAGTAGACCTTGCGAATCGAGGCCGCTTGGATTGGTGGACCTTCGAGGGCAGCGACACAATCGCATGACGACAACACCACGACGCTTCACCGTCATCTAGCCCGGCGCATACCCCTCCAGCAACAACCGGGCCTGGCGCGACACGAGCCTCAATAGCCGCCGTTACAGGCTGTTATACTCATGTAGTCGCCACGGCGCCATTTGCAGTATGTCCCGCTCTCCGACTATGGAGCGGAATAGTACCGGCTATCCCAAAAGCATCTACCCAAAGGGACCGAGTTTCACCTTGGAGAACTTCTCCAACAAAGACTTCATTGTCCGCGACTTTGTCGACAGTCTAGCCGATAGCGCCATACCTATTAATCGACGTTCGGGACCGGCGCCCGCCGCGTTTGATCCCAAGCCGTTGATCCGCACCTTTGAAAGTACGATGTCACTGCTGCTGCTGCTGCTGCCCTTGTCCTTCGTCATGCAATGCCAACTAATCATGATGTGCCCCAATTAGATGCCTTATCCCAGTTGGCTCTGCTCGGAGACGAGCTGCAGGAAAAGGAATCCGAGCTGCTTTCGCAAGTTCGCCGCGCCGAAATCCAACATGACCAGACCCTCGACAGACTCGGTCGCAAGCTCGACCAGACCATGAGCTCGTTCGAAGCACTCGACGGCTCATTAGGTCAAAACAATCCGGTCAATGTCGTAGAGACCGGCGGCAGGTCCGACGGCGGGGGCAACGTAGCAGTTCAAATTGGTGAGAAGTTGGAGGAGCTCGATCGCAAGCGACGACGAGCACAGGATGCCATGTTCTTGATCCAATGCTGGACGGAGCTGAGCGAATCAGGCGTTCTCTCTTTTCTGGAGGATATTCGACTGCAGGGTGGAGCTGAAAACAAAATCAGATGTGCCGTCATTGCCCGCCAATTGATGAGAATGAGCCAGCAGCTTGACCCTGCTTCATGGAGCAATGCTAATGGCTTGCGAAATAGCTTTACGCCCAGTGGACAAAACGGCAATACTAAAACACACAATACACGAGAAATTCTTGAGAAGTTCTGTGAATCGTTGGAACAGGACCTGCTGGAGCAATTCAACAACAGCTACAGGCTGCAAAACTTTGATGACATGATGGAGTGCTCCAAGGTCTTGCAAGACTTTAGCGGTGGAGCCAGCGTTATTGCCATCTTTGTTAACCAGCACCAATTCTTCATCGACCGTGACCAGCTGAACGATGAAGCAATTGCCGATGGCGAGACGTGGGAAATTCTCGCGGACCCCGACTCTGATCCCCCAGGTGTCGACCCCGGATTGCAATCCCTGGTTGACGAGGTTAAGATTGTCATGCAAGAAGAATCATTCATCATTAAGCGCGCGTTTCCCTATTATGAAACCGTCCTCACCAAATTTATCCAAAGAGTTTTCCAACAGTCCATCCAGCAGCGTCTTGAAAAAGTTCTCGACAAGGCCGAGACCGTCTCGACGCTGGCATTTTTAAGATCGTTACACTCTTCACGGAGCTATATCAGCTCACTGATCGAGGACCTGAAGACACACGGCCTCACGGAGCATCCCGACCCATGCTCTGGTCAGATTGCGCAGACACTAGAACAGCAGATGGATGAGCTGTTTATCCCATATCTTGTCGGTAGCTCATATATTGAGCGGGAGAGGAAGAGCCTTGAGGAACTGTACAGCTCGCTGCTGTTCAAGTTTACAATGTATCATTCGCGAAAGAAGAAGGCACCGCAGGGATTCATGGCCTCATTGGCTCAGCAGGGTACGCAGTTCATGGCCTCTGCAAAGGATGCATACCTAGAACGATTGGATTCCTCAGATCTCACGCCAACACAGAAGAGAATGATGTTGCGAGTTGCCGGTATTAAGGATAAGGAGAATAAAAACGAGATCGAAGTCTCCGAGGAAGACGGCGGGCTGAGCGTCTCCAATGCCAAGCGGATGCTCAAGTGGCTGGCCGAGAGTGTCCAGCGAACACTGGAGCTTGGATCGCAAGCCGAGACGCCCAAAGATGTCAGCACCTTGCTGCAGCTACTACTTAGCAACATGGGCCAAGTCTATGCTCAGACGGCTCTGGATGCCGCCCACACGGAAGCCACCATGGTGGAAAACTCAAAGGTAGAACCGGATCTCTCATTCCTGCCCACCATTCGGCCAGCCGTAACAATCTCCGCCATCATGGACCGGTTCATCGCCGTCGTTCTCATCCGCCTAGCCGAATCCAACACGACAGTCAGAAAAAGCATGGAAGCGCAGAGAAACATGGCCATTGACGCCATCGAGAAGAAGACCAACGCTGTCATTAAAATCACCATCGACGTTATCACCAACTGGATCACAAAGTCCCTCAGCAACCAGAAGAAGCAGGACTTCCGGCCTAAAGGCGTCGAACTGGAATCCCTGCAAACGCCTACATGCCTCAACATTTGCAAATTTCTTGTCCGGGCCTCTAAGGAAGCCGGCCGGGCCATTGACGGCCTGAATGCTGAGAAATTCTCGAGCGAGCTTGCCCTCTCCATCCATCAGCTTCTGTTTGACCACTTCAAGAAGTTCCAGGTCAATGCCACGGGTGGCCTGATGGTCACGCAAGATATTGCCAAGTACGTTTCCGTTATGCGCGACTGGCCACTTGCCAAGGACGTGTCGGTCATGGTCGAGCTTCTTACGGAGATTGGCTCCCTCTTTATTGTTGGTCCGGAGGCGCTGAGGGAGAAGGCGAGGACGTTGGCGCCGGGGCAGAGTGGAGGGAGGGGAAAGCTGTATAAGGGTGATTTCAGGGCATTTGTGCAGAAGAGGGATGATGCGGGCTCGGTGGGAATACAGAGCATATTGGCGGGTCTTTGATTTTATGGACGGGAGTTATTGAATGAATAAGCCTATCTATACGTATTCTGCTCCGTAGTCGGGGGGCGTTGTTGTTATGAGTGAAATGGCCAAAACATTGACTTGCATCCACTTTTCAGTCATCATCACCATCGTGCTGCATCATGCCATCCTGTTCTTGTGGTGTCTCTAATTCTTTGTCGTCTTTTCTGTACAGTGTATAAATACTCTATTCATCTTGGTCATCACAAGTCTCTTCGCATGCCCCCTACCCTACCAGTATGCTCCTCCACCTTGCGATCCAAAAAATCCACCAGGTCGACCATATTCCCCAGCGCATTCAGCTCAGCCCTCTCCCTTTTCGACAGCAAGGCGCTCTTGTTGGGGCCCATCCCCGGCCCCGTCATCTCTTGTATGTGATGCAAGGCGAGCTTGTACGGCAATGGCGCCCTCGCGATTCTGCACATGAGCATCTCTACGGCCTCCCACGGACAGGACGAATAGCCGGCGTAGAGAGCTGGGTTGGCGAGAAGACCGCGCGCGGACATGAAGCCCGAGAGGTGGGTGGTGCTGGGTTTGGGTTTGGGTGATGGGGGGGACGAGGAGGAGTCGTCTTTGGTGGTGAATGTAGAGGAGGGGTTAGTATCTCGAATAGGGAGGGCGGCTAGGTCAAAGACATCTCCGGACAGGAGAATCGGCAGGGTCCCCGAATATTTCTGCGTCAGGATGTCCAGGGATTCCGTGAAGATGGGTGTTGTGGAGGGCGTGTATCGCGTCCGGGGGTGGATGGTGATCCAGTCGACGTTTCTGGCCTGGGCGTGTCCTATCACCGTGTCCAGGTAGTCTATTGTCCTCCTGGTGATTTTCTCTCCATGTTAGAAGCCGGAGAAGCGGCACTCGTATTAGAGATGCATCATGCATCATGCATGGGAGGGGGAGCTAACACCATACCTCAAGTCATCATGCACCCGAATCTTGACACTCACACTCCTTCCCCTTGCGCTCTCCACATCCTCCTCCAGGCGAACTGCCCATCCGTCCCGCCCCAGTCTGGCTCGCGTCTCAACAACCATGTCACGAACGAGTTCACGTCGGTCCATGAGCGCCGCGCCCAGCGTCTCCGCGCAGGCCCACGACTGGGGACACCCGCAGTTCAGATCCACGCCTGCCACGAACGGCGCCGCCAGCGACGCCGCGCGCGCGAGCTCCTGGGGGATGTTGGCGCCGAACTGCAGAATCGTAGGCGGCTGCGGCTGTGTCGTTGATATAGTGAGATCTTGGATGGGAAGCCACACCCCCCGGGCGAGTTAGCTTCTTAGAAAGGGTCTGCAGTAGAGTCGGACGGGAAACCGGGGGGGATGCGTACCGCTGTCGCGAGCGAATTCGTTGCGGTTGAACTCCTTGGCCAGGATCATGGGCGTCCAGCAGAGATCGGTGCCGTACTGGTGCACTGTCTGGCGGAAGGCGAGCTGAACGAACCAGCGGCGCTGTTCATCAGTTTTACTGATGCGGACGGGAAGATGGGAATCAAGTGAGGCTGTGGGCGTGGGCGTACTTTGCTGTAGCGCACCATGGGGGCACATGCGTATAGAAACTTGTCTTGCTTTTGACAGGTGTCGAATATTTTGAGGGGACTGGCTCATCCGTCGTACGTTGTTAGTCGGCGCTTTGTTCGGATGGGGATGGGATGGGAGGTCGTGCGTGGTGAGGAACTCACTGGGGCGTTGGGCCCAGAGGGCTATCGCCTTTGACGGCCATGTCGTGGCTTCTGTTTGTCTATGAGACTTCAATGAACGGAACGGAAGAGAATGACTGGGTAGTGCTGGGTCGTGAGATTGAAAATGAGATGGATGGTGTTGATGAAGTCTCTTTTCGGATGAGTTTTAACTAACTAACTAGCTAACTAGCTAACATTTAACATGAGTGGCCGGCGGGTGGCGCTAAGGCGGGACCGGCCGGAGCCTGTACACTGCAACTGTAATGTACGACTTGACTGGTTTGGCAGTGTTGACTGTTCACCTCCGGTCACAATATGGCAAAAAGCACGCAGTGGCAGAGATAAATTTACTGAACGATTCGTT
Organism: Conoideocrella luteorostrata; assembly: GCA_032433595.1. Lineage (NCBI taxonomy): Eukaryota > Fungi > Ascomycota > Sordariomycetes > Hypocreales > Clavicipitaceae > Conoideocrella > Conoideocrella luteorostrata. The sequence goes on from JASWJB010000273.1 coordinate 47,903, forward strand.
GGTCCAAGACATTTCCAAATGTAAAATGCCAATAACTAAATTGCAATTTGAGTTGCTCCATCTATCAATGCTAGCGCTCATGCATCGCTGTCTCCCGGTTAAAATATTATGTAAATGCAAAACGTATACATCACAAACAATCACACATCTCTGAGCACTTTCACTGCACCTATGGGGCGGCATCCTCTCTCCCAAACAAACTGTCCGCATCCCCCTCCATCTCCTGCACCGCATAGCTCTCCAACAACCTCTCCCTCTCCAGAATCACTTCCTGAAACCACTTCTTCTCTGCCACTAACCTCCTTGTCAGCTCCAATTCCTTGCCCTCGTACAGACTCTTCATCCTCTCCTTCTGGCTGTACATTAGCTCCTCCCTCATGGTCAGCTCGTCGTCCATCTTCGCCTTGTACAAGTACATTTGATGATCCTTCCATTTCTGCCACGACCGGTGGCCCTGATCCATCCTCGACCGTAGCGGGAACATGGCTCGATCGATTTCATGCTCCGCCTCGGGGTTTCCGGTCCAAAAGTCCTGTAGTTGCTGGAGGTATTCTTGCTCGACTTTGCGCTCCGAAGAAGCGCGTATGGAGTACTCTTGCTTGAATCCATTTTCCTTGACAGCGATTTTCTCGGAGATTTTCTGTTGGAGCTCGTGGCGTTCCATTTCGAGCCGTTCGGCGAGGCTGAGTTTCATGGCGTCTGCTTCCTGAATAAGGCTTGTCGCGTTCTCTTCTTGCTGTACGTTAACCATGACATCTTGCAATTCGTGAAGCTCCTTGAGGAGGATACGCAGTTCTTGAAACTTGGTTATTACTTCTTTGCGGCGAAGGTTTTCGAATCGAATGCGTTCTTTGATCTGCCGCTGCCAACGTTCTTCTTCTAATCTTGCCTGCTCAAGGCGGTCGAGTTCTGCTCGTCTGGCCTCCTCTCGCTCAAGTTCTTCAATCTGTGCTAGAATGACGCGCAATTCCTCCGCATCTTCTTGTTCTTTGAGTCGCCGTTTCTCTCGACGATTTTCGGCCGCCTGTTTAAGCGTACTCAGTTGCTGCATGGTACATTGACATGTTTTCCATCGGAGTCCACAGACGTAGCAGAATTCCGTGCCACACCGACATGTCATATGCTGGCATGCTGCGCTGTGTTCAACGAGAGCATGGCAGTTGAAACAGCGCTTCCATCCTTCTTGCTCGGCGAGTATATTCGTCAGGGTTATGTCGAAATCCTGCGGGCAGTCCTGGTTGCCATGTGACGGTCCTCTACAAATAGTACAGGTCACATGGCCACGTTCACACAGAGCCTGACGCTTGTTCGGTTTGATATTTTTGGGACGAATCCAAACAGCGCACTCTGGGTGGTGGCAGTAGACTCGTTCGCCAGCAGGCAGCTCCCACTCCGAGGCGCGGTCCTGGAACGTCTTCTTGAGGGCGTGAGGGATGTTCCTCTCGATTAGCCGGAAGGGAATTTGGTTCAAGCAGCATTTCGGCGGCCATTGTTGCTCGTTCTGAACGGCCGCGGTGACGAGGCGGACAAAGCATTCCCTGCAGTAGCTGTGGCAGGACACTCTGACTGCATCCTTCATGGGGATATCGTCGAGGCAAGATACACATTCCCTAAACATCAAGTCAGCACCGACCAAGAACAGGATTATTGTTTCATGCATTCCACTCACACTTCTGGATCTACCATTATTGGCTCCGCATCCGTAATGAACCCCGACTTCCGCAGCTCCAGGAGCTTTTCCTGAGTTTTGGAGTCTGTATTGGAAATATCGACCATGCTCAGTCTCGCCTGCAGCTTCCGACGGAGTGAGTCTCTTACTTCTAGTTTCTGGAATTCTTCTCTCATGCTGCCCGCAGTGCTGCTTTCCCCAGATTCCGGGGCTCTATGAAAGAACCGCCGGATAGCGAATCTCCTCCGTATACTATCTTTCATGACAGATACCACGGGAGCTTTCCCAGTTGTTGATGAGTTGACTGCGTCAGGGTCACCAGTTCTGCCTCCATACATGTTATTCATGGGCGAAATATCCGGTTCTATGGGCTTCTCTGGGGGGATGATGATGGGTAAGTACGGCCCAGATGACTTTCCATTTCTTCTGGCTTCTTCCTCTGCTGCCTGGCGCTTCTCTTCTTCAGCTCGTTTCAGGCGATCTTCTTCACTGATACGTTCCCGGACATTGTCGATGGATTGGGCGACGATGTCCAGCAGTATAAGGGAGTTGACATTCGGAGCTTTCCGCAATGCATTGGGTGGTTCATACTTGTGCCAGTCAATGTCTCCAAGATCAATATCAAACATGTTCTCGGTCGACCAGGACGTGACGTGATCCATGCTTTGCGATTCATCCTCAGCAGCTGGAAAGTCTGGGCCTTCAAATGAGCTATGAGCCAACTCTGTCAAATTATCGTCGCCGAAAGACCCCGGCATTGGGCGTAGTAAAGTCTCCATGGTGTCGGAGTTGGACAAGCTGTGGGTCGTTCAGGCTGCTCTTGGTGGCCGACGGCAATATCCTCTGCTCAGTGTTCAGAGCAGCTATGTAAATGATATTGTGTGTCTCGCTTTGGGCAGAGCACCTCATTCTTTTTGATCGATTTAGAGTCTCTGGGCGACAGAGATGGCAGTCGTCAGTGGAAGAAGTACTGAAACGGCTGTGCCCAGCCTCACGTTGAAGCTTTAGACAGCCACCAACTCACGAGAATGGGGTTATCAGCGGCCATTCTCGAACCTGTGCAACCCCCGCAACGCGAGGCTGCCTGATATTGAGAGCCGCTGTTCCATGCGTAATGTGCGCCCAGTGACGTCCACCGACCCCAAGCACCCAACGGCAGGCAGCTGGGCCATGGAATCAGCCTACACTACGCCCTAGCTTCGGGCTGGGGGATTCGTACAACTCCATATTCTATGCAGGTGATGGAGCTGGTGCGCCGCACGTGGAAGTTCCGATAGGTTCATGGATTGGAGTGCTGGGCGAACTGGATAGAAGGATGTTAGAGGCGGGTCTGGGAATGGGTGGTGGAGACGATGATGCCCAGAGCTGAGCATCTAGTCTACTTCAGCCACCGAGGCCCTAGTAGTTACAAGACGGGTTGACAGTGCGGTTCTACGTTTGTGGATCGTCTGAGGCTGAAAACGTACTGGGTTTAGTTAATGAACTCGCGTGTCCTCGCTGGCACGGTACTGGCACATCCCTGGCACGTCGCTGGAACAACATAGTAGAAAGCCCAAGCTTTGTTTGCCGCATCATACCCGCCTTCTTGTCTGCCTGCGAACTTGTCATACTCAAGTACGGGGCTATGTGCTTTGCACTTGCCCAAATAGAACCGGATTACTTAAGGTATGGGATCTTTGCTCCAGTAGAGCTTCAGTAGAGCCTCAGTAGATGAAACTCTGTGGAGCGCCAACTTGTCAAATTCATCCTGCCACAAGTGGCGTAGTGGCCTGGGCAGGCAGCGACAATGGCGTATTAATCATGAGAGGCATCACTGACGCGCCTCACTACTCCACGACCACAGCTACAGGCCCCTATTTGGTAAGGCAGTAACAGTCTCACCACAGCCAACCCCCAAACTTTTGTTCCTCCCAAGCTAGCGGAGACACAGCATCACTTTCGCCGCTTTTGAACATTTTGCCTGCACATTTTCTCCTGTGTGCTATACCGCACGGGTCGGGACCAACTACCGGGTGGACAAGATGGCGATGAGGGGCGACGATGTTGCCTGGGAAGAGAGCGATCGTATCGAGCGCTTTTGGCGCCACTCTCTTTTCGAAGAATCGACAATGAGGGCAATTGGCCAGTTCATTGCCAAGCACCGACAAGGAGTTCCGACTGAGCTATGCGAACCAAGGGCTGGTGGATTCAATGCCCTCTTTAGGATGAAATTTTTGGATGGCGGTTCAGCAGTGATACGCTTTACCAAGCCAGGCTCGACGATGTTTCCAGAGGAGAAGATAAAGAACGAGGTCGCAACAATGAGATTTATCCAGGACCACACCGCGATACCGGTTCCTTTTGTACTCCACTGGGGTACACAGGCCGAGAGCCCTCTTTGCATAGGCCCGTTCATTATCATGGAATATGTAAATCATGAAATGGATATGATTGATGCGCTTAATACTCCAGGCATTTCTCATAATGAACGACCTATTCTAAACCCAAACATTAATAAGGCTACGCTTGAGATGCTATATGGACAGGTTGCAAAAATACTGCTTCAGCTTTCTAAATTAGAGCTTCCGCTTATAGGTGCTCTTGAAGAAACTAAAAAATGATCATGGGAAGTTACGCGCCGCCCCTTATCACTACCTATAAATGAGTTGGTCAGGGTCGGGACGTTATCGCGAGATAAATTGCCAGTGACTACCTTCAAGAGCTCATCTAAATACCTCGAAAGCCTAGCAAACCTTCACGTCAATCACCTCGCCCACCAACGGAACGATGCGATTGAGTCAAAAGCCGACTGCCAGCGCAAGTATGTAGCTAGACATCTATTCCAGAAGCTTGCCATCGAAGGTAGGCTTTTATCTAATAAGTACGACAAAGGACCCTTTAAACTCTGGTGTGAAGACCTACGGCCATCTAATATTCTGCTCGACGCTAATTTACAAATCGTTGGCGTTATTGATTGGGAATTTAGTTATGCTGCACCAAACGAATTTACATTCGCTCCACCTTGGTGGCTACTTCTTGAACAACCTGAGTACTGAAAGGAGGGTCTTGGTGACTGGACCGAGAAGTACGAACACCGCTTAACAACATTTCTAAAAGCCATGGTAGATTGTGAAGACGCGGCTATAGCCTCTGGAAAGTTACAAGAGGATCAGCGACTGTCCTGCAAGATGCGTGAAAGCTGGGCCAGCGGCGACTTTTGGACCATCTACGCAGCGCGGAAAAACTTTGCGTTTGACTGCGTATATTGGGAGAAGCTTGACTCCCGGTATTTTGGACCAGATGGACGGAATACGCCTCCTGAGGATACTTGGATGAATAGAGTTGGACTGCTTGATCAACAGACCTGCGTGGACATGGAGCCCTTTGTGGACAAGAAGGTAGCTGAGATGGAGACGAGGGAATTAGCCTGGGATCCGGATGAGTACACGTTGAAACAGCAGGCAGCAATGCCATAATGCTGTACGGTGTCCCTCGGTGAAATATTTATGTTTTCAAATCGTATCGCATAGTTTACGATATAGGTGGGCAAGAGAAAAGGCATGCACTTTGGGAGTCGCGCCAATTTTAGCCTGGGATTGAGTTGCCCGCACCAATATAGGTTATGGTTAAGGGAGAGGCGTCTCATACTTATAGTAGCACCAATGGATCCAAGGCGATGATGACGTTGCATGGGGTGAGTGAGCCAGCGATAACCGCTTCGCCATGATCCGCTCCCCCAAAACAGGCAGTGCTGCTTCATGCGTCTCAAGATACGACAGATTGGCGTGGTTGGCGCAAATAAAACATATAGTCCCGGCCTCGTCGGCTGGTCAGGCAACGGACAAGCAGCAGGCACAGCCTGGCTGGCAAGTAACACCACAAGCTGCAGCTGGCGGCTCGCAGAATTGTCAGGCCAAGCACGTCAATTTCATGCATCGCGTTATTGTTCAACAGTGTCCACTGTCAATGCTCATGAAATGGTCTATGTGGGGATCTTTGGCGTCTGAATTGCCTAATTGGACATCCTAGTAACTGTCAGTTTCTGCAAGCTTATAAATCTCCTCGACAACCCTCGTGTCACGTCTGGCATCCCACTAGACGGAACCAACACGTAACATATTTAATAAAACTATCTATACTAGAAGAGGGAAGCATAGGGAAGTAAGGATTGAGGCCTTTAATAAAATATTATGCGTTAAGAAGTGCGTTGAAGAAGAGCACGATGCAGCGTGCCGTGCTGCTCGCGTTGTATGGCTGACGACAAGGTTAGAAACAGAGAAGGTACTTCTCCCCCTGTAATGGATGGTGGGGTTACTATCACGTTTTGGTTAGGTCAGGCTGAAGTCGTACTCTGTACTCCGTACGGAGTACTGTATGTTTGTTTGCCGGAGATTTACTGGAACCCTGGTACGGAGTACCGCAACTCCACAACGTTAAACACTGGGTCACACAGCCCGCCCCCCCAATGTATCCGATCATCACGAAAAGAAAAGTGGAAAAAGAAAAAGAGGAAGAGGAAACCCTTGTCATAATCTTGCCAAAGAACGGCGCGCTTGTTAGTGAGCATTAAAAACGTGAATATGCACCGCCTCGCTTGAATTCTGAACTTTCTGGTTTGCGTGGACGACTCACGAATGCCAATTTCGTCGGAATGTCGGCCGCGCGCTGCTAATGTCCGCGTCTGTGTTCACAATGTCCATGTCCAACATGAAGGCTGTCTCGGCCGAATCGTCCGATTGAGCAATCCTTTGTTATCATTAGGAGTTGTATCCCGCCGCTGCGACCTATATCCTAAGTTTCGGCGGAGATGGGCACTACAATGAGCCAGTCCATCCGGAAATTGATGAGCAGGGGCTTCAACCGCAGCGGCAACTCAGTCTGATAAGGCGACGCGCTAAATCCGGCGGTGACGTGTGGACTGCGTTATCTAGCATCGCTGAGGCCAAGAAGTCCAGTCTTGTGAGCCTCAGAGGCATATACGCCGACGGAGGCATCCGGCGAACCGATTAGTATACCATAAGTTACTCTGCAACAGCTAATATGTAACACTCACGCGCCCGGTACAAAATTCCGCTACATAGAACCCGGCACTGCACCTCAACCCCGAGTTTGAGGCCCCACGCCGCCATCGATGCGCATCTTACAAATGATTTGGATGAAGGAGGGTGGCTATTTGTGAAAGTGGCGAACTACCTGCATTCCACGGGCCGTATCCCGTATTCCTTGAGAGGAGGGGTTACTCTCTTAAGGGCCCTAAGTTTTTGGTATACTCCGTACAAGACATGAGCGAAGGATAAAACGGGTGTGTGGTGCGATGCTTTACTACTCCGTACTCCGCATGCATCGGAGCATTTATATACACCGACGCCATAAGGCGATCGTCACCTTCCCTCCTCCCAAAACGACGGCAGAGCGCTTCAAGACGCAGCGACAATCTGTCATCGGGCTGTCGAGTTGTGAATTTCACTGAGAAACTCTGCACGATTAGCATTGCCCTTTTCTTCCCTTGTTGGTTCGTAGTCGCGAAATAAGAATTGCGACTTCACAATTTTCCATGGAGGTCCTCCAGATCCTGTCGTGGCCATATATTGCCGGAGCCGTCGTTGCGTACCTCGTCGGCCTCGTCTTCTACAGGCTCGTTTCGCACCCTCTCGCCGGTTTCCCTGGTCCTCGGTTGGCCGCCGTGACTCGCTACTACGAAGCATATTATGACGTAGTCTGCCACGGACAGTATACGTTCAAAATCGCCGAGCTGCATAGGAAATATGGTACGGTTGAATTCGTTCTTGATCGCCGTTAAATCCCGCTAACTTGGGAATTTTACAAGGCCCTATCGTCCGCATAAGTCCGTATGAGCTTCATGTCAACGACCCGGCATTTTTCGAAAAGTTGTACGGCCAGGAAGGCCGATTCAACAAGTATGCCTGGACGTACGATGCCTTTTCAACCCAGGACTCGGTCTTCTGTACTATAGAACACGACGATCATCGCCGGCGACGAGCTCCCCTCAACCCATTCTTCTCCAAGGCCAACGTCAATCGCAGACAGGAAATCGTTCAGAGGGCGGCCGCCAAGCTGTGCCAGCGCATCAGCGAGTTTTCTGGTTCCAGCAGGACTATTAATCTGAGCCATGCTGTCAGCGCGTTCACCTTAGACGTAGGCTCAGAATTCATCCTTGCCAAGTCGTACAACAATCTTGACGTCCAAGACTTCAATGCTGCCATGACGGGCGTCTCGGAAAGCTTTGGCTCTATCTGGCGTGTCACAAAGCACGTGCGATGGATCGGCCCGTTCATGAAGTCTTTGCCGCTTTCGTTTATTGAGAGGATCAGTGATGACGGCACAAAAGCCTTCATGGGCTTTCTCAAGGTAGTTAGGTCCCTTTCGCTTGACTCGTTTGGTTGGAGTCTAACAAGACGCGGTTTTTTGTAGGACACGTTGGCAATTGTCACCGAGGCAGTCAATGCCGCGTCTAGCTCTGAGGAAAGTAAGGCACCGAAATCTCTTGTACATGATATCCTCAATTCCAGTCTTCCGCCTGCAGAGAAGACAATTAGCCGCCTCAACGATGAGATTAGCAACATCACTGGAGCATCATTCGAGACAACTGCCAACACGCTGCGGCTAGTCTTGTATTATGTTTACAGTGATGCTCAGATCCTCTGGAGGCTGCGCAGTGAGATTGCTACAGCAAAACAGAGCAGCTGTGTAGCCAACGCGGTAGATATGAACGTCTCTGCTCTCGAGCAGCTACCATATCTCACCGCCGTCCTGATGGAGGGACTGCGTTTAAGCCCAGGCATCGCCACCCGCATGGCACGAGTTGCGCCAAAACAAATCCTCGTCTATGACAAGTGGCAAATACCCGCAGGCACTCCCGTCGGCATGACAAGCCTGTTGATTCACATGGACGAGGAGCTCTACCCTGAGCCAAAGAAGTTCGAACCAGACAGGTGGATGGACAAAGAGGTCCGCATGAGGGCTAACAAGACGTACTCGCCATTTTCGAGGGGCACACGAGTTTGCCTTGGAATGCAGTGAGTCACATCTCCTTTCCACATCTCCTATTCCCCTATGCCCTTTTTGTTGTTTTAGAAATTAATTTTTTTTTGAAATCACGAGGCTAGTTCAGTGTGCTAACCAGATGCCCTTTCTAGCCTCGCATGGGCCGAACTATACCTTGTCATTGCCGCTCTCGTTGACCAGTTCGACTTTGAGTTCGATGGCGCGGGTCCCGAGGACGTTGTGTGCGCCAGCGACCAGTTTATTGTTGGTCGCAAGAATTTGAGTGGTATCAAGGCAAAGGTCACCCAGCGCAAGGGTTGATTATTGTATTGGACGACTCGACCTGAGCTACTACCAAGTCATCAGAACATCTTCATGGTGGGCAATACCAGAGACATACGTCATTTTCCACGTCTATTTACGAGAACTATGCGGTGATGTGATGTGATGAGATGTTATTTGATGGAAGCAAGTAGTACCAAGTCAAAGGTTGCAAAAACGAGACATGCTGGAAAACCAATCATGGAGCTATGCCACAGTCGGTGAAGGAAAGTCTCAACGTAGGTCCACTTGATGCTGATAAAATGAAACTATATTTTATATTTTTCTTTTGAGGTAAAATCGTATTTTTATCAAGGCTCAAGTAGGGAGAAGTAATGTTTGGTGTAAAAGCGGGCGTGCTTCAAGACTTTTGACGCCCTCGCCAACCCTTCTCTCCCGCACTGCTCTCACATTCCAAGCACTTCTTGAAAGCATAAGGATATCTCTCTCGCAATGTTCACTTCGGAAATTTGCTTGCTTTTCAACGTAGGGAACGCCTGCGGCTTGCAGTGGAGCGCCTCGGAGTAAGACGTCGCAGATGTTAACATGGCTCGCAAACAACAGCAAGAGCCATCAGGATCGGGCTTATCGCACTGGGGGCCCTGAACTGTGCAAAACATGCTGTAGTAAGTGATTTCTGCAGGATTTGGCCAGCCTCAAAAGACCCCCGATTGGAAATGTTGTAAGCGTTGGCCCCCAGTATTTCATATTTGCTGACAATTGCGTTGTACAGGCGGCTATTTTGGGTGATGCTCGAGGGTTTGCTGGACGAAGCTGCAGCGAGCGATTCTGCTAAATGATACTGTATTCCCGTCAATATATCCGATGAAACAAACCTGGTTTCCTCTTCTGCTTTAGTCGCTCTCATATTTAGTCTCCTTGCTTCATCCTTGAACCCCTGTTCGTGGTTTGCCCCTCTTGTTTTGAGAACTGTGCCACTATTGCAAGGCTGCTCACTCTACATAACTTGAGCCGCATCTGCTCATACCTCTCTACGCTTCAGTCAAACTACTCTCGCAACAATGACACGAGAAGCTCAAAAAGAATCCTTGATCCACACTTGCCCATTGGGGTGGTGTGTCTCCAAAATGTTCTCACAGATGCGGCGGCGCTGAGGCTCTCGCCTCGTCTGGTGTTCTATGCCCCTGGCAATGTCTCTACTCCCAGTATTGCTGAGTACAGGGGCTTGTATCTACAGGCTGGGGAAATCAGCAATATCATACGTTCTACCAGTGGCTTTCATCGCTGCGGAACATACGCCGGAGATGACCATCTAGTCATGCTTATGCTCACATCTGGCAGCATCGGAAACGTAAAGCCAGTCGAGCTGAGACACAGGCAAGTGCTTACAGCGGTGTCTGGCAAACCAGGACTCCGCCATCTTCCCGCAGACAACTCCTTTTTAGAACTGGATCGGGCTCGATCATGTCGGCAGCTTAGCTAAGATCTATCTACACGCCATGTATCTTGGTGCCGACCAGATACATGTCCCTGCTTCGGACGTGGTTTCATCGCTGACGGCGTTTCCGGACCTGCTAAGCCGGCACCGAGTTTCTCGTACTTTGCCCCTAATTTTATCCTAGCGAAATTCGCAACAGCACATCACAAGCAAGCAACACTACTACTGGCAGTGACATAAGGGATCTAAGTTGCTTGAAGCTCCTGGTCTCAGGCGGTGAGGCCAACGACTTGAGTACCTGCGTCGCAGCATCCTCGCTACTATCGCGTTATGGCGCTCCAAGCAATGCTATTGACCGGGATTCGGTACGACGGAGACTTGCGCGGGATCAATCTACAACACCGACTGCCCCGCGTACGACGTGGTGTTCAAAAGGTACACCGCAACGCTGAAGCGACCGCTGAAGGCATCACACCTGACGGTTGGTTCCGGACGGGCAATCAAGCCACCATAGATGCGGAGGGCAGCCTAAATCTAGTCGGCAGAGTTAACGACGTAATCAACCTCAACGGTACCAAGATCATCTGCACGGATATGCAATCATGGCTGGAACAGACGCTCACGGCACAAGTAAACCGGGCCATTGTCTTCCCGTCAAGAGCAGCAGACGAGCGTACGGAGAAGGTCACGATCGCTTATTCGCCAAATATGTGGCCAATACATGTTGAAGGCACTGCCCAGATACATGACCAAGCTGTCGACGCGTCCATGGCTGGCACTGGCCACCGGTCGCTTATCTTCTTGGTCGGAGACGCCTCCATGCTTCCTCAGCCGACGCTGGGGAAGATATCTAGAGCGAGTATGACATCTCTATTTGGGAATGACGCGTATGCTAAGATGACTGCGAACCATGATAAGCTCTTGTACGACGACAGAGCGAAAACTTCAATCTTCCCATTAATGAAGCTGAGGCGTGCTTCTCAGCGCTGACACCTCCATCTCCAACATAAGATTCGCGTCAATGGACCTGATACGACTACAGCGCGCTATCAACTGCTGACCGGGCACTGACATCTCCATCATCTCGCTGATGAAGAACCCTACAGCACGGTTGCTCGCTCATTACGCTGAAACTATGGCTGCCACTGCTCCCCTAGTCTCAATCAACAATGAAGTCGCTGCCGCCACTGCCCTCTACGATCCCGTGGCTCCATTGCACTCGGGCGACGGCAAAACGCCCTTGTGTCTTATACATCCGGGTATAGGGGGGGTGCTCGTCTTCGTCGGCCTGGCGCAGCAACCTGGAAGATGACGACCGCCCTGTGTATGCGCTACGAGCGCGCGGATTCGAAAGAGGCCGGTCCCATTTGAGTCCATATACGAGACTGTACGCGTCTACTGGCGAGTCATCCGGCAGTAGTAGCCGCCAGGCCCGTACGTGCTGGCGGGGTATAGCTACAGCTCCATGATTGCGTTTCAGGCGGCGAAGTAGCTGGAGCACGAAGACAGAGCGACGATTCGATTTCTAGGTGCGTTTAACCTGCCGCCGCACATCAAGACTCGCATGCGACGGCTCGATCACACCCTGTGTCTGCTGCATCTGGCGTACTTCCTGGGCCTCATCACAGAAGAGAACTCCAACAGCATAGAAGACGGGTTTAGTATGATGCCGCTCGACGAGGCCACGGCTCAGCTGTTCGCCATAGCAGACAAAAAGCGCATGGATGGATCTGGGGCTAGGCGCCGACGCTATTTCTAGCTGGGCTGGGCTGGCGTGCGGACCGCATGGCTTACGGACTACGAGCCGCGGGGGACGGTGAGCAGCAGGGATGTATTCTATGCGAGACTGTTCCGTGCCGCGACCAAGTCGAGTGAGGATTGGTTGGGAAACCATCCGTGCAAATGGGAGCATTTTTGTGACACCAAGCCGCGGTTTCACGCTGTTGGCGGTGCGCATTATACTATGATTGGGCCTGACCATGTCAATGGCGTTGATTGTGTTGAAGTTCAGAGGATTGTGAATTTTCATTTGTCCTTTAGAGGAGTAAATATACTACATATGTACGGAGTCATGCGGGGGACAGTTTAACTGAACCATAGAGGTGGCATGAACTCCGCAAGAGATAATGCCTCTGCGACCAAAAACAAGATATAT
>JASWJB010000274.1:0-60389 GCA_032433595.1 Conoideocrella luteorostrata
GCAGTGACAATGGTGTGTGTGTGTGTGTGTGTGAATGAGTGTGTATGAGTGTAGTTTTTTGTTGCTGGACATAGACTGGGCGGCGTCTGTCCTTTTATATAAAAGGAGCAACTAATAGAGTTTTCACGCACGCCAATTGGGAGGCCGCAGCAAGTAACTTTGAAGTAAATATTCTTACTTTGTGGCTTATAAAGGGGCAAGTTATTTCAATATCGAGGTTTATCATACGCAAGCCAGGGAGTCAGTGGAAGTGTTGTGTGCAGCTATTTAAGTTTTCCGGCGTCAGTCACTTGGTAGTAAAAGAGTTTGGTTGTGTGCGGTGAAGGCTATTGCAAGTCAGCTAGGTTTGCTGGTGCCTAACTACAATGCGGCGATAAACCTTGTTTTCTTATAGTGTTTAAATGGGATGTAAGAGTGTGGGCGCCACAGCAGAAAAGAAATGTTTTAAGCATAAGAGGAAACACAGTATTTACAACCTACTCCATAATAAATAAGGTTTAATATGACTCGAATCTGATTGATGAACACGAGTAGCTAAAGAACATCCGGTTCCCTTGATTAGCCACATGACGTAATCTAATACAGATGCCAGCCTTAGGACCGGATGCTTTTTAAAGAAAGCGAACGCTAATAAGCTGGGAAACCTAGCTGGTGGACAAATTTTAGCCACTTGAAGGGCTGTGTTTCCTCATATGTGTCTATTCTGTCTAATTCGAGTCACTGGCTGGAGCACATCAGCCGTAGCTCAGCCCCATCTAAGGTGCAACCATCTCTGGATGATGAAGCAGATAGATCGTGTTGCCCAAATCATGTAGCGGTCGTTTTCCAGCCAGCCCACTTCAACGTCTCTTGGTTTTATTAAGTCGCAGAGTATCTCGTGATTGGATTTGAGTTTTCTCATATGACACTGACCCTGTACTAGGCCAAGGGGCCATTACCAGACCGCGACTCGACTTGGTTTCCTTTGCGTACGTCATCCTGGACTTTAATCTTAGGCAATAGCAAAAATTTGTCTAAGGGAACGAGATTATGGGTCTCTAAGTAACGACGGGGGGCCATAGAGGCGTTAATCATGACACGGCCATCTAACTTTAGTTTTAGCTTAGCTTTTTGTCTATAAAATATTTATGGATTATAATAATCTTTACCTTACGTTAAATAAAACTGCCTTCTCCCGAAAGCTAATAACAAGTGTAAGCTTTATAGTGTAATCCCCTGAGATTGCGAAAAGCACGACCTTTTTGTTTAAGATTATTTTTAATTTCTTATTCTAATTTGTGGTACTTGGCGGGATAGGGAACTGAGTTTGTGGATGTGAATAGTGCCGATAAATTCATGAATTAGTAAGGTTGTGGTTGCGAAGCCAAATTTTTCGCCGTCCCAGAGCACAGGGTCGTCGAGACTGCGAATGTCCCGCATACAGTTTGGCGGCAATGAGGGTACAGGCGAAATCATACAGTTGGCGACAACTGTTGCGTTGGGATATGTCTCAGCGATATCTCTACAGAGCATTATTAGTTTTCGTTCCGTAGCAGTACTAGGACCACTTACATAGCCCAGCGTCTATCCCAAGAGTGCGCATCTAGCACGGTTCGGATTGGCGTTTTGGCTATTAGTTCCATGAGCGAGCTGTTATTTAGCGTGTCTTTAATGGCAAGGTCCCTGTTCAACATTAACGATAGGCAATAACTAAAAACCGCACGTGCACCTATATTTCTTCGATATATATAGCTTAATATGCGTCCATTAGTCTGTCTGTATTAGGAAAGATATATCTATACCGATTTAGCCTCACTTACCAACTAAAAGGTGTGTTGTGTTCGTTAAACAAGAAAGGCCAGCCCTTAATGCCCCTAACTATCAACTCAGTCTCCTCTTCACCTCTGTCGGAGACAACAGATCCTGGCGGTGTAGGAGGCGGCGTCGGAGGGGATTCCATGTTTGAGAAGATGTCCACCTTAATATGACAGTGCATATGAGACCTTATGCAAGAGAAATCAGAGGATGCAGGAAGGCGAATCTTTATGTGACGGCGACGGTGCGTCAGGACACGCAGCACGGCACTTTTGTCTCACTTGTTTCCATCAAAAACAGTATAGCCATATACTAAGAAATCTGTAATGGCTCCGGACATTCAGCGCGGCACGTTTGTTTTGTTTGTTTCCATCAAAAAGAGTAAAGCGTTGTGCTAACTATAAGTTCCTCCACAAGTCGCCCGTCAACGTAGCTTTCACACAGCAAGCTGCCATGACTGAGATTCTTGGTCTGTATCTACTTCATACCAAGACGTGGTACTCGGCCTAATAGCGGCGCATTTTGAAATGCCTTCAATAATAATTAAACTATTTTATTATTTATAGGGCTATTTGGTTTATTATTATTAAATTTTATGGTATTGTTAGTCAATGTTCTCCGACAGGGTACCGCCGGTATGTAATGTGTTTGTGCCATCACAAGATAAGTCTATAAGGGACAACAAAAAAACTTATTAAATTTTGTATAAGCTACTTAGTAAACTTGTTAGAAAAAATACCTGAACATCTCATCTTAGGCATCTGAACCGCCGCCTTAGCTGCTACCCGGAGGAGACAGTGGGCTTTGCTGGGTAGTTCATCCACAGCCACTTGATTTGACCATACAACCAGTCTCTGAAGGTTAGGCCAATGGTGCCTCGCATTAAAAATGTACATGCGTTATTTGGATATTGGATGCATATAGTTGTCAACTGCAGAGATAGACCCCTCCAGCGTAGATCCAAGTTGGTCGCGATTTAGATCGTGTCTAGCAGGGCAGCTTCAATCTCAAGGCCGGTTTTCGGAAAGATGCACTTCTCTTAAGGACGAAGGCCAAGTTGAGATACCTTGAGCAAGATGATCATGAAACGGAACTCCAGTCTCCCGATGCGTATGCTGCCGGAACTCTCAGTCTATTGCCCTAATTGCGGAAAGACGCCGCAAAAATTTGCTCACAGCCCAAGGGTAAAAATGGTAGATATTCTCTTTCCAAATACAGAGCTTTGTAATAAAGGTCACTTTAGGCAAAACTATATTGGAGTCCAAGTCGAGTTTGAAATGAAATTCCATCTTAGCTTTACGGAGACATTTTCTCCCATGTCGACGGCGAAATTAGTATAGGTTGTAGAGGAGCACTCTTCTTGTAAACAGCGATAGGACTACTGCGTCGTTCGATACGACTTGCCATCTCTTGCCAATGACTTAACGACTTCGCAATAATATCCAACTCCATACCGCCTAGACAAGCACCGTTTTGTGTCGAAGGGGCCAGTATGGTAAATAGAGCATATAATTGCCCAGTAAAGAAGATACTGTTCTGTATTTGTTGAAGTTCTAGTTCTGGCAGACGAGGTAATGCAGTTGTGCTTGTCGAAAGCGATATTGATGTATTGAAGATATTCTCTTCAGTATGGTTGACGAAATACTGCTTGAAAATCGCCGAGTTCGAATGGCCCGACGCGCACCTTGCTGAATGTTAAGCCTTCAGATATCACCTGCCACTCAAGAGAAACCATTGCATATCCGACAAGAGATTTCTTGTCATGATATTCTGTCTCAAGCAGACATGTCAGGATGATGTGTCGAACTTTGAAAGGCAGGTTCTGCCAGAACATTTTATAGTCGAGTTGGACTTTCCAGCGCGCAGCGAAATACCAGCGACATTGTGATTCAAAGGAATAGTTTCGAAGCAAGAAGTAACTGTCATAAAAAACTTTACGTTGCAACGTGTTTTTAATTTATAATTTTAGCTATATACTGCTATACCCAACCACTGGACTTTTAAATCTTTGCTATATGATCACGCGATGCTAGATAAAAGTTTAAATATTAACGGGTTCAAGCCGGTCTTCAATTTACATTGCGCTGTTGAGCATGAGTGATAGATCAATATCCCAGGGCTTATATACTATGAATAGACAACATGTTGCCTGCGCGCTTCTATTAACACGCTACTGTGTAGAGTCGATGGCTGCAAATTGGCTGCCCGCCCCTACTTTATATGTCTGTAAAAAGTGAGGCTGCCCGCATGTTTCACTGCAATTTCAACTCCTCCCAAGGGTTGCTTCCCCACTTAGAGAGCTAACCTTTTTCTGGAATTTCGAAAGCTCCCAACCACAAATTCCCAACGGCAAGAAGTACAGCCACTAGCTTAAAATAGGCCAAACGCCGTGGGCGGGTGGGGTTGACCGGCGGTTAGCCCAGCGCTCTAGAAATTATCCGTTCTTTCTATATCTAGTTACTACATACTCCGTAACTTTATAGTCTATAATAGAAAAGAAGACTAAAATTACGTAAGAGGACAATTTTCAGAGCGCTGGGCTAACCGCCGGTCAACCCCACGCACCCACGGCGCAAGCTAGCTGGCTGTACTTCTTGCTGTTGGGAATTTGTGGTTGGGAGCTTTCGAAATTCCAGTATAAAGTTAGCTCTCTAAGTGGGGAAACAACCCTTGGGAGGAGTTGAAATTGCAGTGAAGTGTCTGGCCTCTTACGTCTGTAAAAAGTGGGGGCGGGGGGACCCGCATGGCGGTCAGAAGCGCCAGCCAATTTGCAGCCATCGACTCTCAGACAGAGAAACCCTCCCCCTGACCTCCGCCGAGCGTCCGTCGGGGTCAAAACGGCCTAGAAGGCCTGGAATCCCGTTCCGCTGGGGTGTTTCAGCTTGTAGAGACCCATCCGTCTATAATAGACCATCGAGCACGCCGCGTCGTCACGGGTTGCGCCTCGTTTCCGGCCTCCGGCTGACCTAGTCTAATCAAGCGCTTATGTTTTAATATTTCTTTCTATTATTTTCTTCATAATATTTTTTTGCTCTCCCTTGTAGACTTATAGTATAAATACATTAAATGCTAGCTATACCCTACCGGAGAATATTAGCTAAAAATATCGGGTTACAGTAATCTGCTAAATGATTAGCAATTAGCTACTCCGTACGGAGTACTTGTCCGCGTAATATTATATGATTAGTTAGGAGTTCAGTATGAGTTTCAATAACAGTGACTCGGAAAATATCTGGTTTAGCATACTAATGATATTTAGAACAAGGCCTCGATCAGCATTCCCTTCTTCTCATCTAGCAGCCTCGACCTCGCAGTCTCCATCGCTGCCTTTAGTTCACCCACCGTCCCAACTCTCCATCCTTTCATCCAAGCATCTGCCTTATGTGACTGCCCGTCTGTCGTGTCTAATCCAGAGGCTGCTTCCGCCAGTGCAGCATAGTTAGGCGAGGGTCGAAACGAGATATTGAGCTCGTCCTCGGTTGCCGATGATACCAGCCCTGATGGATATACGAGCTTTGCCGAGTTGCGAGGAGCCTTCCAGCCTAAAATGAATGTCAGTAGTAATTATGTTACAGGTTAATGTCCTTGTTGATGACTTACCCCCATTATTTAAAACAATAGTCAAGATTGGAATCCTGTACTTGCTAGCTACCCACAGAGCACTGGACGGCGCGGCGCACATAAAGCTCCCATCGCCGACTACCTGACATACCAGGCTCGGTTTGCGAGACTGATCGTCATTTCCGTCTTGGTGCAAGTCAGATAAAGCCATCTTGACGCCCAGGGCAGCTCCATTGCTCCATCCAATGCCTGTTCCACCGCAATTGATCCAGCTTCCTGGCTGACTGGGCTGAAGCTGCTCATGCAGCGCATGGGAAGCCGTGACGGCCTCGACAACAAAAGTCGTTGACTCTGGAAGACAACGCTTGAGAACACTGCCAATATTATCTACATCTAGTGCTTCATTGTCATTTAGTCGAGGCCGTGCTGCAATACTAGCGAGCCGAGCGCGGTGGATTTGGGCGCGCTCCTCTCGACGAGATATGTGCACGGGTTCTTCAAGGGTGGACATGAGCGCAGTATCGCCCTTGATGTGATTAATCATTTGGGTTAGGACGGTGAAGCTATCTGCTTTCCAACGTCCATGGGCAGGGAAGAAAGATACCGGAATGTTTTGGTTGAGCGGATCGATATCCACTTGATAGATCTTGGTATCCTTGGCAGGCGGATTTTGGGACGGTATCCAGGGAACATCACAATCCAAAACAAGAATCGCATCGGCATCTCGCGTACAGTCATGGGTGCTAAGGCGGAAGCCTTCAGACGCGGTGTGCGAAAATGGGAAACACATATCACTGCCGCCGGTATCATAGACACGTATGCCAGGAATGAGGTCCGCTAGAGTGACAAGTAAGTCGGGGGTACGGCGATCTCGGCCAGAGTACCCCGTAATAATAAGGGGCCTCTTCGCCTTAACAAGCGCCGAAGAAATGTCGCGGACCGCATCAGGCGGAAGGGCGGCAGGACCGATAGGACCCCATTGTTCTTGATCAAGCGCGTATGGCTGGATTTCCTGTGCTAGGACTTCTCTTGCAGAGGCAAGATATACGGGGCCTTTCGGGGTGCTTGACGCAAATTGAAGCGCCCGTCCGACCACCTGCTTAACATTGAGGCCGGTGTGCACTTCGCCCGTATACCTACAGTATTGTCTAACAATAGCCTTCTGATCTGGTGCTTCTTGGAGCCAGTGCATGAACTCTGTTCGCGACCCAGGAAGCTCCCCAGACTCAGTATACGGACAGAGGCCGGCAAAGATCAGCATAGGAGCACGGCCGATGCTTGCGTTATGTACACCCTGGCCCAGAGCCTGGGTGCCGACGTCAACGTGTACGATGACAGCCTGCGGTCGCCCTGTGACGCGAGCATAGCCATCCGCCATAGAGATGGCGGTCACCTCAGACGGGCAGGTGATGAACCTGGGCCATCGGTCAGGGCGTTCTCGCTTGCCCTTGACAATTGCCTCCAGGATAGAGGGATGGTCTGATCCGACATTCACAAAGCATGCGGTGATGCCAGCCTTTAGTGCCGAAATCAAGTTAAACCGTTGGAAGTATTGCGGTAGCGACTGTGAAAGCAGTGGTGGAAGAGGACATACCTCCCAAAGCGCCTCGAAGAAGGCAAAGCTGGTCGTGTACCTGCTGGTGAGTCAGCGAACACGTCTAGATATAAGAGCCAAGCATCGAATTGGATGCTCAACATACCCTCCTGAACTACTCCGAGCCGTTGCCACGGCACGCGACGGTTGGTGCAAATATGCGTTGTTGTCCCGCAACGCTGGGAAAAGAGTTCGCGAAGGCTGGACCGAGTACGCCGGCCGAGGAGTCTTCGCAACGCGAGATACTGCTGGATAGGCAAAAGCCCGAGGGAGAGAAGCCGCAAGACGCATGGCTAGCCTGGGACAGCCAAACTGTACGATGGTGAGGGTATTTGCTTACGTATCGCTCCGCGAGGTGCTCGGCTGGTAGTGCCATTGGACCCGCTCGAACAGCGGGGAGTCCTCACTAATCAACAGACCCAACGCCTGTCATGTCCTGCGTTTCGAGACAAAAACACGACACTTTGGCCCGAACGCACAACCTTGGCCTCCTAATTAAATTGCCTACAACCATCGCAGTTGAAAGCCAGAAACCAACGGGGAATAGGGTATCAGCTAGCTTATTCAAAAATCCTGAAATCTGAGCATTTTGTGTTAACATATTACTTGCGTTAGCTAGACAAGTGTTGATTTAATCCTGGCAAGGCCCTCCCATATTGAAGCGATGAACTAATTGCATATACGCCTTTTTTCTTTGCTAATGTGTAACCTTAGAAATCGTATCAAATCATCATTTGTTTTTTCCTGATGGCCGCAGGGCACCACCACCTCTTTTCGCTCCTTATGGATGTGCTGCAGGAAGATACCACAACGCAGCGTTAACAAGCGAGAATCAGGATTTCGGGGCTTCTTCCTATATACGCTAAAATGAGCGAAAAAAGGGGATGCTGTAGGTCGAGGTTCGCAGAGCCAGTGCAGCCAAATAAGCCTGTTTAATTTATTCATGATAATAGCTTGCTTATTCCCCAGTATAGTTACAGGCTTGGGCTACGCTCTTGTGTTGCACAAAAATTTGGCGCAGCGAGAAGCCACTTCTCATGTGCAGTTATGACCCTTCTGTTACGTGCTGGAATTGCAAGCTTATTAGTATAATTATTGTTGATGTTATTGAAAGATGTCTAGCCTAGCTATTCCGTACAGGAAAGGGGTCCTGTAGATTCAATTTGCGGCATGACTAATCCTGTCACAATAGGGTAGCTACGAATCATCTGATGCTTTGCAGAGAAAAATTGTCCTTGATTTCTATCTAATTTGACGAGGAATTACGTGGAATCCTGTGGAAATCAGATCGGACTTTCTGTCCTTTGGATTAAAAATATTTCTATTGTTCTAGATACTAGTTAAAGCCTCATTTTGCCTCACAATGGAAGAGCTGATAATTTAGTGGCGAGCCGCGATGCACGGCAATAGATAGCAATAAGAGGCGCTAAGAGATTACCTCAAGCCACCGAATCCTTCCACAACTGAATAATAGGAACAGTAGGAAACCACTGATTTCCATGAATTCGGCTAGGTCTGAAGGAATGCCTCGATTGACGACATCTAGAGAGGGATTTCACGTATTAATAGCGGTCAATTCCTCGTCAATTAGATAGAAATCAAGGACTTCATTTGCTGCGTAAAATATAAGCCGTAATTACAGCCACTGGAGAGAATTCAGTAGGCCGACTCTTTTGCTCCATAGTCAAGTGGTGAATTGTTCCAACATCATTCTACTGCACGCACCAGACTTCCGTAGCTGCTCACATTGTGACAGAGCCCTTCTCAGCTTGGCCACGTTCATTCACTGGCCGGGCATGCACGTTTTCCTCCCCCCGAAATGTCTTGCCCTCCATATCATGTTTATCGAATCGCATTGAGTCGTATGTTGCTACGCTCTGGATCCGTTGCCATAGACCTTGCAGCAGCTTCGGCCCAGCTGCTTTCAGGATGGCAGGAACTTGGCCGAGCAGAGATTGAACCGCAGCCCACTCCTCAGCACCGTAACGAGCAACAACTACGGCATCAAACGAGCCAACAAGGAGAGCTGCGGAGAGGCCCAATTGCCATGCGAGATGTCGAGACCAATGCTCTGCTTCTGGACGCTCGTACCATATCATAATTCCGTTTCGTACCAAAATCATCACCACGCTGGTACACATGGTGATCAAATAACTCGTGTGCATGTAGCTGGCGGTTGCAATGACTCGATGTTCCGTGGAAGCTGTGGCGTCATTCTTGAGCTCCCGGAGAACCAGCCCCGGCATCGAGCCGTTCACAAAAGCAAAAAGTAGCAGAAATGGAACAGCGCAGAGCATATCAACAGAATCCCATATCATGCGCATTGGCCCCTTGATCACTACCAAGGCGCCCCAATATAAGAGCAACCCACAAAGCGCAGCCTTGTGCGCGAAGGTCATGTTGGCAGTCGCAGAAGATTTGCTAGTACGACAAATGTGACCAGACGAGGCAAGACGCAAGGCCTCACGATCTTCGCAAAAACGCATCAGGGACTGACTAGGGCTGCAGCGATGCCGTAGATGTTGACGGGCGATGATAATGATGATGTTTGATGGGCGATTTAGCGCAGTAGAGTGAGTCGATAACGACAGTGGTGGTACTAGAAGCTGGTCTTGCAAATGTTAATTCCTCCGCTCCGTATTCTTCTCCAAAAATAAGAGCACTCACAGTGAAAAGTTTAGAATTTGGCACACTGCACGGAGCACATCAGACGTCTAAAATTGATACAGAAAGAAGAGTATGCGCTGGTGTTGCACGGTACCCTCACTGTAGACTAGTCGTAGTATTAGATTACGTAAACAACGCACACAACGCACGTACGGTGCGCCCTTTTTCTCTGAAGAGCGCACAGAACATTCCTGGCGATCATCGTCATCTATTCGATTATCTAGAGCCTATGACTATCATCCCATCAAGACCCCTGAATGCAATTCGCTGTGCAAGAGCTGGGTACTATCGTCTCGCTGTGGAACACAGTGCAGTCCGCCAGCTGCTACCCCGATCCGCTGACCATAAAACACCGGCGCTGTAGAACGGGAACCTCAACATCCCAGCTAGCGGCTACTAGCCCTAACGCTTATAGCAGTCTACTAACTAGTTACTCCACCAAGACAAGCTCTCTGCACAAGCTCTCATGATGCGTTTGACGTGCTTACTGGCCATCCTCAGCTTCTGCCGTGTGTCCGTTGCGGGCACCGTTCAACATAGAAGGCAGGAGTATGGGCCGGAGATTGAACCGAGAGATGACACCCTGACGGCGGGACGTGTTAATTTTAATTTCAAGACGGCTAACCTAGCTACGGGAGGCTACTCGGCCTGGTACGGTCCCGAACAAATGCGTCGCGTTGTCCGGGATTGTCACGCTTTCGCCAAAGACGCAAACAATGAAAAGCATTCCAGTGACTGTATTGCCGAAGTCCTGACAACGCTCGCCGGACACATCGCTACTTACGTCGCCGCTGGATACGGAGTGCCAGTACTAGCTGGGCAGCCAGCGGTAGGCGTAGTGTCGAACGGTGCCGCGCAGATAAACAGCCATCAACCTTATCCTAGCGAACATGATATTATGCGGGTAAAACTAGCAGAACTCAGTAACAACACTCTTACCGGACCCGCAAGTCTGAGGGCGAACAGCACAGAAAGTCCCATGTCACTCCATCATGGTGCTTGTCTTGAAAATACTGAGGACATACAAGAGAAGCCTTGGCGCTTCGTATGGGACGGTGAGGACACTGGCATTAAAATGGAGTGTAAACCGGGTTGCTATGATAGCACTATGTTAATGAGATGGTATTCAGAGGAGTTCTTCGAATTGATGAGGAACGTATCACGCGAGATGGTGGCAACGCAGAACATGCGGTCGCAGTTCACAGTGTACTGGGCGCAAGACTTCGCAGGACTTCCCGAGGGGACTGTGATCATGCGATGTCACACCGTGTTCGAGGAGGGACAGTGGAACGATTGTGTGGAAGGGATCACAGGCCACAACTGTTACTTCTAGCGTCTGTGAGTGGACGTGGTTGCGGAAGAGAGCTATAGGAGACCTGTCTGGGGGCATGTAGCAGTCTAAAGGCCACCAAATCCGCTGAACAACAGCCTTTTGAAACATGTTTGGATCTGCAACTACACCCGCTGTAACTACATGGCTACGGTACTGAGCAGTTACAAGCCACTCAGGCCCATCACGTTGAGCGTTATTTCTGTTGTGCTGGCCGGGAGAGCATAGGCTAAGCCAACTTGCAAAATACCGTTCAGCTTCGATGGAACCCGCTCGCAGTCACATTTCAATTAGCTAGTTTTAGGAATGTATCAAGGCAACTTATTATTCTTCCTGCATTTGAGTCTAGTAATCATGTAGACTAGGCACATCTGCGCTCCTCCGTCCCCGCTGTCGCGTGCTAGGCCCGAGATGAAGCGCGTCATGTAATGTAGATTAACAACTCACTATACCTTTGGGTCTGGGCATCGCCAAGGCGGTTGGGGTTAGCAATCAGCTACGTGCATCGTTGCTGCCCACTTAATGTATTTCCTAACAACTGGATTTCAAATCACGCAGCTCTCGCAGGACGATCATGAGAGATCAGACCAAAATCGTAATTTGACCGGTGGCCATGGGCATGTGTAATATAGCACATTTGTCTCATAAACTCCGAACTCGGACGAGGTGGGCGTAGTTGCGGATTGCGCTCGCGACAACTAGACCAAACTGCCCCAACCCTGCGGTGTTATTATACTGAGTGTACTTAGTTGGATGGCGCGGAGTCTCTTGCAAAGTATATGCTGGGCGGTCATCATCCCGTCATGATTGAGGATATATTTAACGGGTTAATGCCGCGTAGTGGAAAGATAAGTTTTCATGGTTATTCAAATGTTTGGCTAGTACACAATCACTACATGAAGCGATACCCAGCTGTGAAGATGGACGTATCAGACTCATATCTGCTGCAGATTGGTATTCTCAGAGGACATGCAGCTAACACTTTCGGAGACTCCGCTGGCGTACGGAGTAGGTGGGTGCAATGTTGCTTTGGGTCGACCCGATAGACTGGGACGCGGCGAGGCGGGAAGGGACAAGACGAATGGTATTGGCGCGGTTGGTACAGCTGCTGGACTAGCTCTGGACTTCCGCGACGTCGAGGCTACTTCCAAGAAAATTGTTCATTTAACTTGGTCATGGCGGATTAAGCCTTGTTAGGGGCCACATAGCGGCTCTCGGACGGTTCAACGCCACTCATCTGAAACGTTGTGCCGGTTCATGAGTGCCGGCAATCATGAGCCACCTGCCAATTTTAGCTTTTTGGTGAGAAACCCGTCTCGCCACGCGGCAAGCAAATTTCCCATAGCAGCTACATCTGTTCCCAAATGAGATGGCTGTTTGCTGGACGTCCGTGTGCTATCGCTCACATGTGGGTGGCGTTTCCCCGCACGCGAAACGGTCTTGAAATTGGCACATCTTGGCAATTTAGGAAGCTGCTTAACCTAGCTAGCTACCAGGATATGTCAAAACTCCAATTTTCCCTCGGATTGACTGTCGGTTGATTCTGGGATCAAGTTGCCGCAACCGGTTCATTTTGCTGAGTCGGCGACGCCATTGCACCTCGCAGAAGGGAATACAAAGGGTGTATATCATGACGATGCGATTCTTTGTTCATGTGGAGGTCCGATTAATCGTAAGAACCACGTAAAAAAGACGTGACTCGTCAGAGCAGCCTCTTTCCGTCCAAAACAGGGAATGCCCTTCCGGCTGCGAGTTTGACCTGAATCCATGGATCTTTCAGTAGATCGCTTGCAGAGTCGGGTAAGCCGCATTGCTTGTCGCTCTAGTCACGGCGAGCTTATAAAGACGTCATTATGATACTGCCTGTTCACGGATCTTTCGTTTGCATGTGGCTCTTCGTGATCAAATTTGCATGTGATAAGCAGGGCTACTCCAAAGTTTTACCCCATGAGGGAGCGTGAACATCAGATGGCATGTAACGTGTCTTGGACGCGCTAAGGTCACAACCGAAACTGCGTGTAACCGAGTCATATTAGCTCCCATCCGTCGGATTCTTGGATAATCAAGTATAAAGTTTGGACGATGCCGGTTTAGATTCTGAGGAAGAGAAAAACTGAGTTTCTAACACTGATTTTTCTTTTAAACGTTCAGCATCGCACACTGCTGGGGTAAAAAAGAATCCGTCGCATACCAACAAGCCTGGCACTTACAAACTGCAATGAAGCCCTACTTCTTGTGTCTCACGGGCTTATGCCCCTCTTTTGTCTTTGCTGAGCAATTGGTATACATGTATTGGGATGCCAAGAATATTTCCGCAGCTGGATTAAATGATGTAACTTTTCCAATTTCGATGCCAAACGCCCCACGTGAGTCGGGATATTATTTCGAACAAGCTGTAGGATTTAACAAGGGTCCTCGAGACAATGATGGGGCAACCGTTTGCGTCTATACCGGCTTGCAGCCACGCAGCGACAAAAACGGAAAAAGTATCGTTCATGGAGTCTTCTCAAGCTTCATTAAAGGATCGACTACAAATGACAAGAACTGCCACGGCGGCGCTGATGGGAAAAGCGGCGGTGTCTCCTGTGCCATCGATGTCGAGGCAATATACAATACAACCTATCTACTTCGTATCCAGCATAAGGGGCAGTACTACTATGGTACCCTCATTGACGAGAAATCTGGCCAACAGTGGCACATTGGGTCATTCACCCTGCCTGGATCCACGTCTGGGATGAATCCATCCTTGTACGGCTTTATGGAATACTACTACACCGGGCTAGGTACTTGTTCAAAACATCCAGGCACCCAAGCCACCTTTGGAGTGCCAGTTACGACTACACCGGGCGTTACGCTGTCGCTCAAACCTCCACAACAGGCTAAGAGTTGCCAAGGAAAGCTTCCGTGGAACTATAAGAAATTGAATGACGGCTCTTATGACATTACTATTCACACGTCTTAAAACTCAGGCGAATTGGACCTGGTTAGATTTTTGACGCATATAGATGATGCAATGTTTGTGAAAACGATGGGATGCATAATCTTACTGTCGGTTATGCTATTTATGGTATTGCCAACCTTCATCCCTCGTTGTGGGCTGCACAGGGTTGTGCAACGATCTAGATCGTTGGCTTCAAATTGAATATATTCATAAGTTTCTGTAACTATCTAAGAAGAAGAAAACAAGTCAAGGTGGGAAGCTAGATATCGCCGTATAAATATCGTAGCTGAAAGGTGACCACGTGACGTGCTCAGTGCTTCCTATTGTGCTTAGCGGGATTCCAACAAGTATCCTGACCCTCTCCGGTTGGCCTGGCCTAGAATGGGGATATTCCCCGATTTTCTCACGGACTCTTGGATTTAGTAAACATACTTGCTCTCTTCCAGAATTTGACAAACATTCGTTCTCAGACTAGGCAAGCTCTCCGATGCATTGAACGTAGGATTCAGCTAATGCGATTGCCAGCATTGGAGTCTGAGGGAATGTTCTCCTGGTTGTAAATAGATTTTTATTTTATTTTTATTTTCTGGGAGAGTTTGTGGTCTTGGCCTGAGCCGCCTTCGCTGCACAACCTGCAATTGCTTTTGATACAAAAATGATGATCTACGGCGCAAGACCTGATTCCACTGATTCTGTGTGGCTTCTCTCAATAATGGGGCGTAGGGCTTTTGTCAAGAATTACTGTGCACAGTCGTGCGTGGTGAACAGCTTCTAAAAGGACGGAGTCTGCACATAGCCGCCGAAGCTTGCCAAACTGATTTCAAAACTATTAGCCTCTTGCAAGAGGTTTAACCGCAGCCTCATGTAGCTAAGATATGGAGCTTCCGCATAAAAGAACCGATTGTTGTTCGGTTTGTCTACGCTGCTCGTCTATGACCGTCAAATTTACACAGTCAGCTCACAAATGTCAACAACCAATCGGGCCTTCCGCGATCTGCCCGAACTTCACCGTCCCATGTTGCCCCCCCATTATCGATGAGACTTACATTGTGCTGTCACACGAAGGCGCTCCTCAGAGCTGCCATATTGGGCTCGCAGTCCAATGGTACAGACCAATGATGATGAGAGACATAGGCTGGGGAAGAACTCGTTGGATGCCATAGGCACAAACTTTCACGCGCTTTCTCGCGTGAAAATTCAGCACACTCAGTTGGATCAGTATTGATTGACAGAGGAGGCAGATCATGAATGATCAATGAAGAAAGGAGGATTATTATGCGTGGGACAGGTACTTCAGCTCTTCAGTGATGGACCCAACCATTCAGTTTGTCATTGATGGTAGTTATCTCCCAATGGCCCTTGCATTAACTTGCAACTGCTCCCACGCCAAGTGAACAGAATTCGCTTGGTGCTCGACCTACCGAGCCAAGAAACGATACCCGAAATCAGTCCTTGTCTCAGCTAAGTCAGTTGTTGAACGTTCCAGATGATTGAGAGGGTCTGCTGGTAGTTGTAAACAGCAGCTGAAACGCGGGTTTGAGATGAAATCCTCCAGACTAGTAATTTAGCTGAAGTTGTCATTATTTTTTTGACTCGGATTCACATATGCTAACTGGCATGAAAAAGCCGGTGAATGCATGCGAACTCAGGTTGTTTTAGTCCGGAAGGAGCATAAACGCTAATCGTCGAATCTTAATTTTAAGCATCGGTCCAAGCGTTTGAATAGAGTGTCATTGAGGGTAAGATAGGAGGATGTGGTAGTGAGAGAGGGTCTCCGTGTTCATGACTTCGTTATTCATGCACATCACATGGTAGCGATTCAGAGTTATTCAAAGGACCCCCGGTCAGTCGTTCCGACTATTGCTCCGTAGCAATTCGTTGTTTAGCTTCGGCTTAGTTCGGCACATCCCGTACTGTTATGGTGGCGCAGCAGAATTGCGCGAGTCGTGACTTTCAGATTTTCAGGCACTCCGTACGTTGCACAGTTCCTGCGGTAGTCCATGTACACAAAGTAAAGAAGGATGCAAACGTAAAATTCATGTGCAAATGACAAGTTCTAGTAACAAATGCATGAAATTGAAGTTTCAATAGCTATCGCGTTCATACTTAGGTGCGCTATTAACAGCTTCTATTCACGTGGTCAGCCTATTTCGTTAGACTTAATTATGCCACTGAGTAGTAGCCGTATTAGTAGTTCCATTGCCAAGGAATGCTGAACATGGGTATTACAGTTTCAAGCTGCATTGCCACAGTGCCAAGGCTGACGCCTCTGCCTGATTGGACCACGTTCATGCCATGGACCAAATTCATATCCTCAAAATTAACTCTTGTTCTATTTCCTAACGACTATATTATGCAGAGTCTCCTCTGGAGTAATTGGTATCCCCGCCTGTGCCGCAATGAGGGAGCGCTGGACGGTTCAGCCTCTTACTAAATAGCCAATCCCCGCGGACCAACTACCTTCTCTGAATGCGCCATATAATATTCGCCTTTGACAAAATATGAAGCGCAGTCAAGTACGCAAAAGCTGCCTAGCCCTGCTGAGCGGTGTGTTCACCGCTACAGTGAGAGCGCAGGTTTTCAAATTAGACACACCTGGTTCGTAGTCGTCCCCGCTGACAAACGATCGTTCTTTCACCGCGCAGTTTACAGAGCCATGGGCTTCGCGCTAACTTGCATCGACCAAGACAACATTCGACAGTCGGCTGGAACACTAGCATTCGATTTGATAAAGCTTTACAAAGGAAATGAATCGGGGCAAATTCCGGGGGTCTTGCCCGGCCCGCCTCCCGAAGGACCATACTTCTGGTGGCAGGGCGGCGCAATGATGGCAACCTATATCGATTACTGGCGTTGGACGGGAGACTCGACTTACAATCGATTAGTGGCCCAAGGCATGCTGCATCAGGTAGGCGAGAACATCAACTATATGCCGAACAACCACACTCTCTCCCTCGGGAACGACGACCAAGGATTCTGGGGTATGGCGGCATTGCTCGCCGCAGAAAACCAGTTTCCAGACCCCCCATCAGACCAACCGCAGTGGCTCGAGTTGGCCCAAGCTGTGTGGGCAACTCAGGCCGACCCAAGTCGTCATGACGAAGCATGCAACGGAGGGCTTCGGTGGCAAATACCGTTTGCTAACACTGGGTATGACTACAAAAACAGTGCGTAGGTTGGCTATTTTACCTGGTATCAAGATTCAACTACTAGAACTGGGGAGAGCTAACGACATTTGTTTACTGGGTTATAGCTATATCCAACGGTATATTCTTCAACATGGGGGCTCGTCTGGCTCGGTATACGGGGAACGACACGTACGCGCAACGGGCCGAAGATTCTTGGAACTGGATTTGGGGGGTAAAGTACATCGACCACGAAACATGGAGCGTTTACGACGGATCTCACGTCCAAAATAACTGCACGGTGTTGGTCAAAACCACTTACTCCTATAACGCTGCAATCTTGGCTCAAGGCGCCGCTTACATGTACAACTACGTGAGTTTTGTTGATGTGCGCAGCAAATATTCGCAAGCTAACCAGAATCGGAACTGCTCACAGACGAACGGCGAAGAAAGATGGAAGTCTCGGCTTGACAGCCTCTTGGACAATATTTTCAAAACGTTTTTCCATAAAGGTGCTGCCTTTGAAGTTGCGTGCGAGCAGGACAACGGCCAGGGAACCTGCAATCGAGACATGAACATGTATAAAGGCTTTCTTCATCGATGGCTGGCGGTCACATCTCAAGTTGCGCCCTACACTCAGGACAAGATTCTACCGATGCTACGAAAGTCTGCCGAAACTGCGGTCAAACAATGTACCGGGGGCGAATCGGGTCGTCAATGCGGTCTTTACTGGACGTTCGGCCGCTATGTTGATCCCGCTGTGGCCGGGACTTCTGGAGCTGGAGAGGTGATGAATGTTCTTGCCGCCGTGTCTGCGCTGCTAGTCAACGAAGCGAAAGTACCCGTCACAAATACAACCGGGGGGACTTCCAAGGGTAATCCGAACGCGGGAGGAAAGGACAATGGCGAGAGGCCGCTGAAGCCCATTACGGCTGCCGACAAGGCCGGTGCCGCCATAATCACCATTATTCTGTTGGCAGCAATTTCTGGCTTGTTTATATGGATGACTGTATTTTGATTTGATCAAGCGTTTATGTGCTGTCCGGTTTGACAAGCCTTTTGACTTGGGGTAAGCTTGTGGAGACCAAGATCAACGCTGGGGCTGTGGGCGGGCGTACCATTGAATAAACGCCGGTTGAACACGACTCCGTGAAGTAAGCGGACCCCCCGCGAGTAACGATTGCTATTAGGTGCGATGGAAAGGGCTCTATGTGGTAAACAGACGAGCTAGCGGATTGAAATCGATGTCCAAGTTTTGATCTTCTCGGTACGGTTGCGTGGTCGCCCCATCGGGATCCATCCGGAAACTAATGGATAGGTGAAAGCGTTGAAGTCTCTCCACTCTATCAATGGGCATTAAATAGTAATCCTGTACGAAATGGCCAAAAGCCCTCGTGCTCAGCAAAATTTGTGAGGAGGCAGAGGCCAGTTAGTCAAATGCGAAATTTGAGAACCCCGCCGAAGAAACGTCGGATGGCTACCTTAATTGTGTATGATGATTGGAAATTTGTTAGCCAGACCTCTAGCTCTTCTCCAGGCCGCATATGCTGGCTTAACGGTGATAATAGCTCGAACTGGAGTAGCTGTGTCACGGACTAAAAGTACCGCGACGAGGAACGAAGTAGTGGTTATGGGCCATCGTAAATTTCTCAGCATGAGCAGACATTCCCAAACTCTGTCAAAATTGTTATGCCAGCAGAGTTTTATGAAGCTAGGCAAGAACGTATGGGAACTCTCTGTATTGTGCTAAAGCAGTGCGCGCGGGGCTCCCGATGTGCTAGAGAATTAGCGGGGCCAATTGACCCATACATGGGTCCAGGCTACCCGCTCACGTGCACACCTTACAACAACCCAGGCACCAAGACGTTGTATTACTTGACAAGCTACGGAGTACTGAAATTGGCATGGACTCGGCCACATTTAATGCACGTTGTAGCGCCGTGAATGAGGCTGTGAGGGTGTCGTCGCGTGATGACTTGCATGACCCGCAACCAACGACCAATTGTATGCCGCGCCTTGCCGCTTGGCTGCGGTGTGGTTGTCCCGTCCCGTCCCGCCCTGCAATTCTAGTGCGGGGCGGGCAGAGGCCGGGAGGTGACCATGAGAAAGGAGAAGAGAGAAATGATAAATAGCGCATCTGCGCTTCGGCTTTTGGTTTGGTCCGTGGTCTTTGCTATTTTGTTGGTACTCGATAGATACGTTTGAAGTTGCATTCACCCGGCCCGCGTCACGTTACGATCAAGGAAACAACCAGTCAGCCTGACTACTTATATTGTATTGATAATTCCCTAACTCACTCTACCACAGCTGGCTTCCTGTTATCCTCTTTGCTGCGCGGCACATTATGACTACCCCAGAAGAGGCAAAGGCCATTGTGCAACGGCTCACTGATGTATATGGAATTCTGGATAGGGACATGATGGATCATATTGGAAGCTGGATTCCGGAGTACCGTGACAACATTGACAAAAACTGGCTCGCGCTGGAAACCACAGCGGCAAATTCTGTGAAAACGTTAGCATTCACTTGTACTCTTGCGTCTCCCATGCCTCCACTAATCCTTGAGTAGGTTGGCAAATCACATCTACGGTAGTGGCGCTCGTTTTGTCTTTGAGCTGCTTCAGAATGCGGACGACAATAAATTTAGTAGGGCGATAGCAAACGGTGCAGAGCCTTCTATTACCTTTGAAGTCTTTGATGACCGTATCGTTGTCGAATGCAACGAGGACGGGTTCAAGGAAAGGGATTTGGAGGCCATATGCGCAGTGGGCAAAAGCACGAAAGCAGCATCGGGGTCAGGGTATATTGGCAATAAAGGCATCGGCTTTAAGTCCGTATTTATCGCAGCGTCGACAGTCTACATCCAGTCTGGAAACTATTCGTTCCAATTTCATCACAAAAAGACCGATCCGGGACTTGGAATGGTCCGCCCTGAGTGGAAAGAGGCAAAAGAACAACTACGCGGGCCCTTGACGCGCATGATACTCTATCTCCACAACGAAGGAAATTCCGATGACCGTGAGCATCAAAGATCCATCATCCGGAACCAGCTAGACGAGCTGCAGGAGACTTGCCTACTGTTCCTGAAGCAGTTGAAACGTATAGGCGTCAAGTTCTTCGATAAGAACGGCAAGCCTGAAAAATCCAAACAATTTAGCAAGCATGTCATTGATGACTATCGCGTGTCTCTAAGAATTACCTCGTCAGACAAGGATGGAAACAAGCGTGAGGAGAGTCACTTGTATCATATCACAAGGAATAATGCGACCGGACTCAAACAAGGAGCAAATCGTGATATCCCAGAAATTTCAGCAAATGAGAAAGAGCTCGCCAAAACAGCAGAAATCGTCTTGGCTTTCCCTCTGACGAAACACTTGAAGCCTATCACCAGCAAGAGGCAGTACGTCTTTGCCTTTTTGCCAGTGAGAATGCTTGATTACACGGTCAGTTAAGCATTTCACACCCCATTGTTTTGCACTGTTATAATACTCATTTAGCTTCACTTGTGCAGTTTCTCATTCACACTGATTTCGACACCAATGCCAGTCGCGAGGACATAGTCACTACTTCCGAGCGAAATCGGAGCCTCATTGAATGGATTGCTAAAACTTTCGTACAAGCTGTCTTGGAGTTCTGCGAGCATACTTCGCTCCGTTACGAATGGCCAGCGTTTCTCCCATCAACCGAAGTTGAAAACAGCACCAGTTCATTCTGGCTTATGCTAAATAAGGGCATTGCAGACAGAATCAACAAAGTTCCAGTATTTATGTCTAGAGGAGAGTCAGACCTACGTATGTTGAACAAAATTTTCCTACCTACCGCTGGCACTCAACTTGCGGATGGAACGCCTGTACTTGATGACAAGGACAATAATCTATTTTTGTCACCTAAATATGCTCCAGATATAGTTCAGACTCTCAAAGCATATGGTCTCAAGGAATTGGGTATTTCGATTGTTATCGATCTGCTAGAGGAAGATATCGATGCCACTGATTCCAAACTGCGTAACGGCGCAACAAGTGAGGAATGGCACACTGTTATTGCAAAATTTCTTTGCAAACATCTATACGAGGGTAGCAAGCACCAGTCACGATTGGAAAATCTTGATTTAATCCCTCTACGTGATGGTAGGTGGGTGTCTGCTCTGTCAAGGAAAGTGTATCCGTATTTCCCTGAAACAAATGGCATAGAAATTCCCAATGCGGTGAAAATGGACATTGTTCGGTCCACTGCAGTATTAAACCCTCATCGCAAAGCCCTCTTTGAAAAATTAGAGGTGAGCGAGGCGTCAATCGATATGGTGAGGTATAAGATATTCAGCGAATTTACGTCCCCAAGTAAGAGTCCGCAACACTGGGTCAGCTGTGTCAAATATCTTGATTACCTCTACCGCACATCGAAACCTCCCTCTAAACGCTACCCCGACAAGCCTGCGGAAGAATTCGGAAAGGTTGTACTGATAGACCATACTGGAAAGCGTAGAGGGCCATGTAAGGATGACATTTACCTACCAGGACAAAGTTATCCTCACAGCCCAGAGAGTTATCTATCAGGCGGTGGTGCGGCCACGGGGCCGTCTGTCTTATTTATTCATCCATCTTACATGTGTTATCCACCGGATAAGCCGTCTTCAGAGCATCTGCCATGGAATGCCTGGCTCTGCAAATCAGTTGGTGTACGAGAGCGGCTGAGGCTTCTTGAGAGGGGCAATAAGAATCTTTCGGATACTTCGCTTTATGTGTTGGAATGTCAACCACAGAAATTCCTTGGGCTAGTTCTACATCTCTGGGAATATGAAGGTTCACAAGTAAAGGCCAGTCAAAGTCTTCAACGACTATTCGGAGATCTTACTGCTAAAGATCTCTGTGAAGGTAACATTTCCGTCAAACTGAGAGACACCTGGCTTCCTTTACCAATACTTTTGGAAAAAGTTGAGTGGTATATGGAACAGCTGAACCAGTTTCCCTTCCTCAAATTCGACCCATCAGAAACAAAAGCGGATGAATTTGGGGTTAAGTGGGCCTTCATGCACAAGTATTTCGGTGTAGGAATGGAAGAGTCTATTACGTTCCTTCTCGAGATCCTTCGCCACATCCAATCATCCTATTCTTTGCCAACAATCTCCCAAACTCAGAGAATATTCGATCTCTACGAGGCTATCTACTCCAAGCTTATCGCGGCTAAGCATAAAACTGTAGAGGAGGAAAAAGTCAAGTAAGGCTCCTCTCATGCGTGCTCTGAGCATATTGTAACAGACTACTTAGAAAATATTTCTCCGAGGCTGGGATCCTCGTCCCCGACGACGAAAACACATCCTGGTCAAAGTCTTCTGATTGCCTTTGGCTAGCGCCACCGAATTTGACGACAAAACATTCTCTCCGAACTCTCTATGCAAGGACCCTAGGCAAGGAACATCTGAATAATATTGAGAAACTCTTTGCCAGAGTCGGCATGATACCTGCAGCCTCGTCCTCCGATTTGGTAACCGAGTTGCGGGCTCTCAAAGCTATCCGTTGCACTGACTTTGATCGTATAAAAGGGTTGTATAAATTTCTGAGTGCACTGGAAGAAAATGGCCCGGGGATACTGTAGGTGTTGACCATTTTTCTCATATTGAAATAATTCAGAATGCTAACGCAAGTAAGCGACGCGTTCAATAACAACGCTCTCATCTACGCAAAGAAACATGATCAGTGGGATTGGTATAAAACTACCGGCTGCTTGTGGTCCAGCACTACTTCTATTCGAGGCAAGGTCACACTGGATGCCGACTATGAGGAACTGAAGCCGTTCTTCGTCGATATTTTAGGAGTCAAATTGCTCACCATCCAGCTCGTATACGATGAGCTCAGACAAACAAAGTCTGAACAAAATATTACCGAGCTTAAAACCACCATTTCAGTGTTTAGCAGCCTTCTTGAAACAGAACAAAGGTTCTCCTTTGATCCAAAGCCGATTCGAGAAGCTAGCATCTTTCCAGTTCGTTACTGCGATGGCGCCGCAGTGCTACGGTCTGCAGATACGGAGTTCGCCATTGGGGACAGGGACTATTTGAGAGAAAAGTTCAAAGATAGAATCAGTCTTTTAGACTTTGACCTAGAAGAAGTCCGTCGCCTGAAGGCGTTCTTTGAGTATCTGGGTCTCACGTATCGATATCTGTCAAACTGTGTCGAAGAATATACGTCTGTCTCGGATCATTCTGGGCGGCTGATTGAATCGGGGCCTCACAACTTGAAACGCAAGGCGTATTATATCCTGCGGTAAGTTTCATCGACTTTAAGACACACTTTTCAGGCTCCTAGCTTATGCTTGTACATCATTAGAGTAGCGGCGACGTTTGGCAGCATTCGATATCGGATAGATTCACCTGGCTTATATCAGAGTCTCTGCGCCATCAAGGTCAAGGAAACCGATGGCATTTTTACTTCGCTATCTATACAGCAAAATAACAAGCAAATCTTCACTGAAGAGATAGCCGGGAGCGAGCATATTTACGAAACGGCAGAAGAAGTAATAATTTACGTGCCTAAAAGGAGGAAAGCGCAAGATATATGCTTTTACAGCGTTCTGCCTCACAAGTTTGCCGAGTGGCTTATGCGAAGTCCGACAACGAACAGACTAGAAGGCCCCGTAGACGATGAAGCAGTTCAATCGTTGGCGGCTGTGTTCGCTTGTCGTCGTTTGGCGCTAGATGAAATCCTAGACCGCCAAGGAATTATACAAGTAGCAATTGAGAACCAGGATCCGGAAGAGTCCGAAGAGTCAGAAGAAGATGACGACTACCAAGTTGATGAGAATGAGGCCATTGAACAGAATTTGGAACACGGAGCGGGGCAAGCGGAGGAAGACAACGTCGAATCAGCGGGTGCACGCCACGAAGAGCAGCGTGATTGGCGATCTGAAGCAGGTAATGAGCGACGAGATACCCTCACGGGCCTTTCCATCGATTCTTACAATGCGGATAACACTGGAATATCTGACCTGGAGAGTGGAGAGAGCAACACAGAGACTCTGGTCGAGACGGTCACCCGTCAGAGCCACATGTCAAGTAGTCCGCGCCCGGTCGTGCATCTTCGCTCTCCGCGCCAATCTCTCGGTAGCGTTTCTAACAGCTTGGAACAAATTGCTTCTCCTAGAATGGCGGATGTTGCGATTGGTAATACTGGCGACGCACGGTATTCCAACCTTTTGAACAGAGTTGTTGCTGCAGCCCAGCAAGCCACGTTTCCATCACAGGGCACTTTCGATCTCAGTAGCTTAAGTGAAGCACTCCCTGGCTATACCCCAACAGACGGCGTAGAGAGTTTCGACGGTCTAGAAGTTTATGCCGGATTTCGATCAGCCGGGCAACTCGAACGAGACATGAAAGTTGGCGCTGCTGGAGAGCTCTACGTAAGTCGCGCTCGCCACAAACCATGAACTATTTCAACTAATGAGGTATTTCTTCTACAGGTCTTTGAGCTGCTGAGCAGAATTGGTCTTCCAAACTGGAGCCGTGACAACTGGCAGAGCAAGATCAGAACATATGCGAGGGCGCACTCTGCGTACGCGACCATTGATGCTTGGCCGCATAGTGAGACATCTGACTTGGTGTATGACGATACGGAGGGTCATTTCACCGATATGCTCATCGGCTGCGGTTATCTCGACGAGGATGAGTGGCACGGTGCTCGTCCGAAATATTTCCTTGAAGTTAAGACCACTACTGGACCGCGTGAGACGCCATTCTACGTAAGCGGCAACCAATATCGGCTTGTAAGTCATTCCATCATAGGTGTTATAATGTGGGATATCGACTAACGATGCGTAGATTGAGCAAAAACACCGCTTGGAAGACCGTTCAGAAGTGTATATTATCTTGCGCGTGTTTTGGTTGACCAGTGAGAAGATTACTATGAGCGTCCTACTGGACCCATGGCAGCTAAAACAGGATCAATGGCTGCTTTTCAAAGGACAATCGTGGGTTGTGACTCCTGGAACAGGGCCGTCACGAAGTACTTGAGCTGTCACCAGTCTTCATGTTCACGTTTTTGTATGGACAACTAGCAATAACGAAGGGCGGTGTGAAGGAAGGTTCAATGACCGTGAGGTAAGACTGGTCATCACGACAGAAACATACCGTTAGTAGGATCAACTAGGTATTTAGTGGCGATAGTCTGAGGTGCTGACAGAGGCAAAGGATGGGTGATATGTTGGAATCTATTCTCAGTGCTACTTTCTGATTAATAGGGCTCGTGCTTACGTTCGTGACTGTGTTCGTCGCAGCTTGCAACTATAATTCACTGCATCGTTGCAATCAAAATCTGAATAGATCAGAGTTGTCAAAGGTTATAAAATACGCCAATTGCTACGCAATTGGAGCATGTTCTTCTTGTGTTGACATCTATATGCAGGAAATATCCTCATGTGCAAAACCCCAAGAAATGGATGCGTCATCGTCGCCCCCACAAGATATGTTTGTAATTTGCAGGTCCTCATCATTTATTAAGTTTTACCTCCTTGACCCAAATCGAAGTCAGTAGCGCGGCAAGTGCAAAGATCATGGCTGGCGTAATAGCCACCAGTGTGGCTACTTGGTAGCTTTCCCGCACCATAATCCCCACATCCAGCGGTAGATCCTTAATGTAGTCTAAATTTTCACGAACTCGACGCTCTATCTGACTCGCTTGGTTGCCATCGGTCAAGTGGGTAGCTAGCTGAGAGCGAAGGGTTTGCTGCAAGAGGGCAGAACTAACACCAATGCCAATGCTGGCACCTAAGGAACGGAAGAGATATGAGCATGCCACAACCACGGCAGTATCTTCAACAGCCGCATTAGCGAGCAGAGCAACCAATAAAGTTGCGCTTCCTAAGTAGTGCAGTTGACGAGTCAGTTTACAGCCTGTGAGGCGGATGAGAAACGGCAATGTCCCCAGGATTGGGAGTCGACATTGCCGTGGGAGGGAATGGGAGGAAATAGTGTACCGCAAGCTCCGCCAGTCATAGTCAACACTATGCTCGTCACCTCTCCTAATACGCTCTTTATGCAAAGGGATATTGCTAGTAAAATTACGCCAAGGACGAGCGTAGTATGGCTGACAATATTAAGTGCATAAAACCTGCCAGTCCGTTTAATAATCCATCCCGTCACCATAGTGGCGATTACACTGGTAGCCATGCCGGGGACGAGAAAGACACCGCTGCTCGTCGCGTTGTAATCCAGGACCGCCTGAAAGTACAAAGGGGCAAAGAAGAAGATGCTCATCTGGCTAGCTGTGTTGCAGAAGTTGGCAGCATAGTTCTTAAAGAGAGAGGAGTGGAATATGATACGGTAGGGAGCGAAGGGGTGTTTTGCTATCCGAGCCTCGATAAACATAAAGGCAGCAATCAGAGCGGGTGCTAGACATAGGGGCACAACAGTAGCTATCTGTAACCAGCCAGAATTGGATCCGGAGTCAAGACCAAGAAGCATGGCGACGATAGCCAATGTGAGGACCAGAGCGCCTAGAAAGTCGATACGTCGGACCTTGTTGAGCAGACTGTCTGACGGCGGGCCGGGCACTTTCACCACAAAATAGACCGCTATCCAAGCAATGCAGCACAGCGGCGTTTGGGCAAGAAACGACCTAGCAGACAGAATAAGCAGTTATGCAAGCTTTTTCCCCTGATTAGGGCCTTACCATCTCCACCCGATGGTATCAGCGAATAGGCCGCCGAGCGGCCCGCCAGTTGCCATGCCGGCAGCAAATATGAGACTCATATAACCTTGCCAGACACCTCGATCACGCAAGGGGACAATGTCTGACACAAGGATGGCGACAATCGACGTCATGCCGCCGCCTCCAATGCCAGAAATGGCACGGGATACGCATAGCTGCACCAAATTGCGTGCGAGTCCACAGCCCAGGCAGCCCACAGCAAAAAAAGCGTACGCGAACAACAGGCACTCCTTCCGCCCAAAGATATCGCAAAGCTTGCCGTACAGAGGCTGAAAACTAGTCAAGGTGAGAAAGTACCTAGCAATAGGGCCATCAGTCAGCCCAGCAGAGAACAGAAATGACAGTACGGGCAGTGTCTTGTCTCACGAGGTGGCTACCCAGCTAATGTTATTTAGGGCGTTCAGTTCGCTTCCAATTCGCGCATAAGACGCTGTTGTAAGCACCTGGTCTACCGCAGCTAGGTATAACTGGGATCCAATTGACAGTCAGTGGACATTCCCTCATCCAGGCGAAGAAACTCACGCCGATACCAACAGCCGGTAGAAACAGGTGCATCTTAGCGGCCGTGGCGGGGATGCCATTGCGGTCGGTCACAGCATTATCATGATGAGAATCGTCACCGCTATTCGATTCTGTAGAGACATTTCCATGTGCATCATATGCAACCCCCTCAACGTCGCCAGACCCGCCTGTCGGATGTACCTCGTGGTCCCCGAGCAGCGACGATGTCTCGGTTGGTTCTGAGGCAGCAGCAAGGTCGAGAGTCGTATTTCCCATGGTCGGAGGAGCAAAAGAATTAAGTCAAACAGACTGCAAGATGTAGTAGCAAAGAAAGAAAAAATTCCCCGTTGTAACACAAAGGCTAAGGCGGCAATGGAGCGAGTGCGGAGAGAAGGGGGTGTCTAGCCTGACGGTTGTGCTAAGATCCAGCCGGGCGGCTTGTTAGCTCCTACGGGCCACACGTTACGCTAATAAGCTCCACTAGAGAAGCAGAATGTCCCGTTGGCTGGCTGTCTTGGTGGGGGGTAAGCGCCTATGAAAGACGAAGCCAAGCCTCGTCGATTTTGCACCCTTCTCTCAGCGTTCTTTTTGCGCATGGCCGGCAACCAGGGCACGCAGGTAGTAGGTACGCTGCAGCTCTGGCACTGTGAAATGCGACGTCTCTTCGTGCGCGTTTCATTGCGCTGCCGACAATTTGCGTCGCGTTGCTAGCGCCCTTGTCTCGTCTCGTTCTTCCCCGTCATGCCACCCCGGAAGTGATTCGTGTGGTCCAACACATGCGCG
Source organism: Conoideocrella luteorostrata (assembly GCA_032433595.1). Taxonomy (NCBI): domain Eukaryota; kingdom Fungi; phylum Ascomycota; class Sordariomycetes; order Hypocreales; family Clavicipitaceae; genus Conoideocrella; species Conoideocrella luteorostrata. The sequence continues at coordinate 27,995 of JASWJB010000274.1, forward strand.
TGAGGGAATGATAGGCTTGTAGCTACCCCGCTTCGTTGACGGGACCTTATTGAGCAGACACTCTAGGATTGATCATCACGGGCTTTTGACGATAGCGGACGGGTGAGACTTGCGCCGGCCGCGGTGAACAGTGGGACGGGGTGGGGACGGGGGTGGGGATTGGGGGCGAACCCAGGTTCTCTGCAGGCGATGGTCGTACAATTTCCTGACAATGGGCAACGTAATACGCAGTGCTGCAGCAGGGCTTGCAGGGACCGGAAACCGATGAAAAAAAAAACTGTCGAAGTGCGAACCGGACATGCATACTAGCTGCATAAAAACGAACCAGAAACCCGCTCAAGAGTCGAACTTGCATGGGCGGTCGCTCAGGAGGAAGGTAGCCGAGAGTGATACCCCTGTGTACAATACTACGTCCTCCGTAACTATATAGATACCGTGTACGGAGTTTTTGCGATTGGGCCGCCGCCCCTTCAATTGAAAACCTGGGAGGTCCCGACAGACTCCTTTCCTTTCGGGTCTCGGCCACCGCAATTTCCCCAAATGAGTCTTCAAGCAAGATCAAAGGTTCTAGATTTTTAGGAAGAGACGATCCGGAAAAAAAAGAAAAAGCTATATTTCGCATTGTCACCAGCGCCTCTGAGCTCCGAATCCGTTAGACGACGACCGAGCTTACACGATTATATTCTCATTGTCGCCCCTGTCGTTTTAACAGTACACCAGCACCCACTTCCTGTGTCCGAAACACAATGTCTGACCGCGAGTCCGACCGGTCGGCGTCAAGCCTCATCGCCGCCAGCGCCGTCACCTTGGGATTCGGTGTAATCACCGTGGCCCTCCGATTCTATGCCAGGCGCCGCCAAAAGGCCGCACTGCTGGCCGACGATTGGTTGACCCTCCCTGCTTTGGTGAGTCTCTGTCTTCATGCCGATGTCAACTCAGCGCTAAGTTGTCGGAATGGCAGGCCACCTTTATCGGTGCTTGTGCTTGCATGTTCTTTGGTGAGTACACAGCTGGGCATTTGGACCGCTCACGGCGATACTAACTGAGATGAAGCCGTCAATCTCAAAGTTCTTGGATATTCGACGGGCGACCTCCCGCCGTCGTACATCAAGGCAAATCTAGAACGCTCCGTTCGAGTTCGTATCCTTTTACTCTTAGTTTGTACTTCTATTCCGTTCATCACGGCATCATTAACGCTTTCATAGGCAACAACCGGACTGACCATGGCTTCAACATTCTGCCTCACCTGCACCAAGGCCAGCGCACTATTCTTCTATAGGCGTATTTTCTGCGTCTCCGGCCGCAAAGCAATGCTTAATATCATTATCATCGTGACACTCGTCGTGCTTGCCTGCTGGGGGGTTGTATTCTTGTTCCTACTTGCATTCCAGTGCCACACGCACTTCTCCGCGGGTTGGGACGGCACGCAACTCAAGTACTGTACTCTGTCTTATCCAGCTCTTACAGGCCAGGCTATCTCCGATTTCATACTTGATCTCTGGGTTTTGGTGCTGCCCATCTATCCTGTATGAGTACAATGCATCTGTGCCTCGAAATTCACCCCGCTAATATATGATAGATCTCGCAGCTACAGACCACCAAGAGTAGGAAATTTGCTCTTGTTGGCATATTCTTGCTGGCTTGCATGTAAGATATCTCTTCGATAAGACCACCGTCTTTATCGAGAAATACTAATGCCGAATCTAGCGGCCTTGCTTCATCAATCGCACGCATGGTTATTGTTATTCAACTCAAGCAAAGTAAATAACCCCTATTCACGCACATAATCCTCTGTCAGTAATGGTGACTAATTATCATGCCTGTCTAGTCGGTCAAGCGAATGTTCATAAGGCCAACCCGCAACGTAAGTTATAAACATGAACGGACAAAGAGCAACTGAGCAACGTCGGCTGACTGACGCCTCTGCAGAGTATCAATCTAGGGCAATGTTCTATTACATACTAGAAATGGGCATCACTATTAACGCTATCAATCTGCCGTCCATCTGGATGGTATTTGTCTCTGTGGCCCCTGACGCTATTTTACGCAGCATCCGCAGTGTCATCTCGCTCGCTTCGCTTGGCTCAAGGGGCTCGAAGAACTCAAAGGGGTCAAAGGGGTCACGAGGGGGCTCTAATGCAGAGCATCTCAAGTCGGGCACTTCCAGTTCCTCTATCGCTCCTATTGCGGGGGGCGGGGTATCTGCGGCTGTAGAGTCACATGAATTAGGCAGCCACAGACGAAAAGAGATGTCTAATGTACCTGTTGGCCAGATCCAGGTCAGCCGCTCTGTAGAGCAAACAGCGAGCTGTCGGCGTCATGAGGAGGTTTAGGCAGCGATTCCGCCCGCGCCTTAGAGGCTCGGAAACGACAAGATTAGAGGCAAAATAATTTTCGGTTCTTACACCAAATTCAGCTACTCGCATTTTTACCATTTTAATACACCTAGGTGCCTGATGTGCTACAAAGTGCTTGTTGAGACCGCAATAGCACGATTGTACTTACCGAAGTGTTGCTTACTGGCCACTTTGTCACAGCGATGTTAATTGCATGCGCGACTAGCTTACTAAGTAGCCTATTAAGTCCTCGCTACCGAAATTGCATTAGTTCAGTACGTCGTACTATAGTCCAGCATCATAGTAATACCACCCAAAGAGGTGTGAACGCCGACTGTCCATGTAAAAATTACTTGTCGCAGGGGTGATGCAGCGGCACATCTGGCGACATTGTAATGCATGTAAGCCAACCTACCAATGCTAATTGTACTGGCCGCAAGCCCAACGTGCAGCACAAAGGTTTTTTGTTTCTTTTTTTTTTAAAAAAAAAAAGGGCGACAGGGTCATGCCCCTGGCAATAACATATGTTCCGTTTTTCGCACTGTACTCCGGTTGTGGGATGCCGGCAGGGGGGCCGATGTTAACGACTAATATGGTGCGGTCCGAGAAGAAAGCACATTTCATCGCAACGTCATAACCCTTTTTTTTTAGTAAGCGATCGGCTCTTTTTCTATTGCGCGCGAGAGAAGAATACATCCCCTATCCACCGTGATTCTGGGCTTGTACCGCACCACTGTGAGCCTCTTCGCTATTCCTCACATTGTGACAAAGCGCTAAAGATCTTGTCACCGATATATACAACGATACACAGAGACGCGCTCCCTGTTGGGCTATTAGATGCATTCTCAGACATATCAGCAAGTGAAGCAGTCCCCTTTGGACGGCCCGGACGATGACTTGCCTGACTATAGCGACGCATCCAACAACACTCGCACGAGATGGTCTTCACGACATCCCGTTTGGAGGCCGGCTACCATTCTTTTCATTCTGCTCGGCATTTCTGTTATTGGAAATTTGCTACTCGTAGCCAAAATATGGATACTTCAACGTCCAGAGGATATCTCAAGCATTGGTAGGAGAGCGCTGATTGAATCGCGACAGACAAGCAACTAATCTCTTTGATGACAGCCAGTCTGGAGTGGAATACTGTTAAGCCGCTTACCGACGACGACCACCGTGGCGTTGACGACTCGATGTGGGATACTCCAGAGTACCCAGCAAATTTTTGGGGGTACGTCGCCTTGGATCACAAATCAGCCCAGGCAGCCGGCCTGAGACCATCACAAAACTGGCCGTGGGATGAATCCAAAGGAATTTACGTCATGCAAGGGTTTCATTCTATGCATTGTTTGGTAAGTGAAACCCGCGGTGGCGATAGCTTAACGACGTGCGTTGAGCTAGACTAATACTCCTGCCCGGCTAGACTGTGCTGCGCGATGCAATCAGGCAGTTTCGAGACGGCAACGAACAAACTTGGCCTGCGGGGCATGTTTCTCACTGTCTGCACGATCTGCGCGAAGATATAATTTGCAGGGCCGACGATACTCCCCTATACACTGGTGTCTTCCGTACCAAAGGAAGCCAACCGGAGTATTTGCCTCCGGGGACTCTTCCGGAAAACAGAACGGAGTATGAATACTCACCGGGACACGGCCAGCCCCGCATGTGCCGCAACTGGGACCAGCTACGCAGGTTCGCTCGTGAACATTCTGCATGCTACTCACGCCCCTTGGACCGCTATGCACCCATTCTAGAACGTTACAAGAACTGCCCCGATGGAAGAAGGCCGTGGCTGGGGAGTGACTCCAGCGATCGACAGGAAAGAAGTAAAATAGTCACATAATGTATCACTACTAGAATGTTCCCGCATTAGCAGGTGCTGATGTTGTTGGTAAGAGTCCCAACATACACCTTTATACACTCATATGTGAAACAACTCAAGAATCGCTTACAATAACGTTTTTATGCGTAAAATGCATCATCCGAAGAGCAAAGCAGACTATGCGCACCGACTTCAGGTAAATTCTAGTCACAGGTGATTATCTTGAACAGCAACTATTTGGCTCTGCCGTGAACCGTTCTCACTAGTTACAAACAAAAACAAATATTTTTGTAAAAACTGTGAATATACATAGTCTCTTTTTATACTCTATTTACAGCACCATAAGAAAGCAGCACTTGTGATTGAAGATATAAACATTGAGGATGTGTAGCACACCGCCACAAAAGCAAAAGGAGTCAAATCGTATGATAAAAAATAAAACATGCTACCAGCTGAGTTACGATGGCCTACTGCTATTCGTATGAAACAGAAATTTTTACAAACCCCCCATCGGAGCCACTAAGTCTTGAAGTGTGCGCGCGAGCTGCAACATTACTTAGGAGCGCGAGAATAGACTTATCAGTCTATAACGCCATGTATTTTGTCCTTTTCCTCAAAACCTATCAGTGTACGTTAGACGCCATTCAGTTTTTTTGATATGATTCTCTCATTCATCATAGAATTCACACCTTTTGAGTTTTCTACATAAAGACCATTAGTAAAGGATTCTACAAGCAGAGAAAGAGCCTTCTTACTAGGATTTTTAAAGAATGATCTCTTGATAAAAGTATTTGATGGAACATCTTGACCGTGCATATTGCCAGTTAGCTCGCTATATGTCTGTCATAGATATGCGGGCGAAATATGTAGCTGCTTACTTGGAGCGCTAACGGGTGCGGCAGCAGCCGTAGAAGCCGCTAAGCCTACAGCAAGTAACCAAGACAGTTGCATTGTAAAAGTAAAGTAATGTAGTACTGTGTAAAGCAGAGGAAAGATAGTGTGTAGTAAACGAAAAAAGTGTCACGCAATGGAAATATCCAAGGGAAGACGCTTGAGCCTATTTTTTATAAGATTGGCTCGCTACAACGCTGACACAAGCAACCGTTGGTGCGGCGCAGTTGTTCTCATCCTATGGCCTATCGTCATGAATGCATGGGTCAGGGATTTTTTGCCGCTTCTATTTCTGAGGCAAGTACGGAGTACTCCGCACCCCGTGCTCCCTAGAGAGATTGGTAGAATGGTGCTTGGAGACCCATGGTCCAGTAAGAATAAGCATAACGACCTGGGGGCCGTAACCCTACGCGAGTCTGACGATTCATCGCGGCTTATGCCACTTTGGTTGCCAGGCCCATTGTACAGCAGTCTATTCGTCCCGCGTCTTCAAAAGTTCCTCCGCGGATGGAAACTATGAACGTCACATCGCGGGAACTACAGGGGTCTCGACGACCTGCTTGTGCCGCCTTACAGGGGCGGACAAGAAAATGTCGCGGCCTGATCCTCTGCTAAGGAGATGCACCGAGTGTTTAAATGTTGGAGCATGGAACAGCGCTCGACTCCAGCTGGGAGAGTATGGAATCCGGTGCGCTACCGGCCGCCATCCTCGCAGTGCACAGCCGCACGCTATCACAGGATCCCTGGTCGGTTGCACGGAGGAGTCGTGACGGCACCCTTGCCGCGTACCATTGGCTTACTCAGGTGAATGTCGATTCCTTGCCCTGCCAGGAACACCGCAGCAGTTATCACGGTGATGTCGGAATTGTTTGGCGTGGTGCTACTAGCGTCCTTGACTTCGCATTGTTATTTTCGGGATATACTCCTCTTAGCCGCCCCCACACAGTGTTGTCTCTTCTCCGTGTGCGTTACCCCTCCTTTAATTCGTTGCTTGCGGCCCCGGTTTGGGAAGGTAGCACTGTCGTCGACTGGGAAAATCCGACTCTTGTTGGTTGCATCGAGTGATTTGCTGTTTGAGCAACTCGCCATTTGCCTTTGCGCCCCGTCCCGGGTTTGTAACCATCACTTCAGCATCTACGGATTATCTTCAAGGTGTAACTACCTGCTTTTGACTCAGCCCACAAGTAAGTTCGACAATGCTTGTTCTGCCGCGACAGCATTGTTTTCTGCCGAGCCACTTCCACGGAGCTACTCCGTATTCTAGACAAACGTAGATGCACTGACTCAGACGTCGCCACCCCGTGCAGAATGCGCATGCCCATTAAGACCGACATCTCGCAAGCCCCTCCCGTCGGCGCAGGGGAGCAGACAGATGATAAAAGTGCCGTGACGCTGCTCTCGGCGCAGGTACTTATCCCTGGCCGCGGCAAGCCCATCCAGCACGGAGCTGTCGCCGTCCGTGGCGGCAAAATTGAATGGGTGGGCTCGTTCGCCTCCCGTCCTGAGGAGTATCGCAGTATTCGGCCGACATCCGTTCACGTCCTCATGCCCGGTCTATGGGACTGCCATGTTCACTTCTTGGCGCTGGATGTCGTCCAACCAGCTTCCAACATCATTGGTTTCCTGCCCGGATCTGCCGCGCTCGCGGGCGCCGTAATCGTGGACGACCTGCGGCGCGCGCTGGCGGCGGGCTACACCACGGTGCGCGAACTCGGGGGCTACGGCGCCGACCTTTTCCCCGGGATTCAGAAGGGCGCGCTGGTCGGGCCCAATGTGTACTCATCGGTCAGCGCTATATCGATCACGGGCGGCCATGGGGATATACAGCAGATGCCATTGTCGGCCGTAGAGGCCGCCATGGCACACGGTTCCGCCCCTCTAGCCGTGTGCGATGGCATTGACGGCTGCCTCAAGACTGTGCGCAGCATGGTGCGCCGTGGAGCTCGGGTTATCAAGGTATGCTCGAGCGGAGGAGTGCTTAGCCTTAACGACGATCCAGAGGACTGCCAGTTCTCAGACGAGGAATTGAAAGCTATCGTGGATGAAGCGGGCCGTAGCCGCCGAGCCGTTGCCTCCCACGCCATCGGCAAAGCAGGCATTATGGCTGCCCTCCGTGCCGGTGTTAAATCCATCGAACACGGCATGTATCTCGACGAGGAAGTGGCTGACGCTATGCTTAAAGCTGGCGCTATTTATGTTCCCACACAACACGTTGTGCGTGTCATAACCACTGATTATCGCGATAAGATCCCACCGTCAAGTTTGGAGAAGGCTCTGGCTCTTGTTGAACAGTCTAAGAAGGCGTACAAGACCGCTATCCGCAAGGGCGTCAAAATCGCCCTGGGCACCGACATAGCCAGCAGCGACCCGTCCTCTAAGCTATCCCACGGGAATAACGCCCACGAACTCGCTTATGCCGTTGAACTAGGCATGACGCCCTTACAAGCTATCGAGAGCGCAACTGCTAATTGTCCCGAGACTCTGGGTGGCATGGCACCACTTAGTGGCCAATTAAAGGCTGGCTATGATGCGGATATTATCGCGATAAAGGCGAACCCGTTAGATGATATCTCTATATTAACCGATCCGGATAACATTACGCATGTGTGGAAGGGCGGCGAGCTATTCAAAGGGTCGTCTTAGACTGTGTTAACGAAAGGGAGGAGGGAACGCGGAAAAGGTGGTTGGTGTTTACGTTGCGAGCCGCTACAGGTTTTGACCACTGCAGCATTAGGAAAACAGAAAATATACAATAATGATTAATGCTGTAAATTCCGAGGTATGCCGTTGTTCTTAGAATAACTCTTGGCTACATGGCCCGATGGGGTGTATATAGTACCTACATAGCAACAAGGGTTCTACTGGGTTTAGCATAGTGCTCATCATAGTAATAGTGTGCAACCGTATATTCACAACAAGACGGTTATTAATTGATCCTGGCCAAGACGTTGGCCATTCTATCCTACACCATCTTAAACAGACTGATTTCCGTTCTCGAGCTACGGCCGCGACCCTGCCTAAGTAGTTACCATTCTGTGGTTTAGGGTGCAGTCGTCTTTTTAATGCTCTATATTGATTTAGCGATACTGTCGAGGCCCTCAAAACAAAGGATAAGACTGCTGTAGTACCTCGTCCTACATCCCTAACGTACTCGCACTGGCAGAATGCGAACACGCCCTGCCAAATTTGTCTTCTTTCTGTATCTATGTAGGTTATTAAGCCAGGCTTCTAGCACAACACTTGGTACAGAATGATCTTCTACTGCCTGGACCTTTGATCAATGAGAGTTGCGTCAATACCTCTAGATGCTAATGGACACTAGTCGTCGTTCGGATTGGGAGCCTGCAGGAATCGCTAGCAATAGGGCTGGGATCATTTTGGACTACGATGGCTCAGGATCATCCAGCAGCGCGCACACACGTTGACAATTTCGTGGGATTGAGTATTTTCCTCACGCTACATTCACGCGACCACGATCAGCGTTGTAGTTTCAGCATTTTCTTAGTCAAGCTCTAGCAAAATGGCCGACTTCATATCTATTAAGTCTGTTTTGGAGTTACTCTGCCTTGTCGAGCTTCAATCCAAGATACGGGTTTGCAACTCCAAGATCGAAGTTGAGCGAGTCTGAGTCCAGCATCCTGCTCGCTGACAGCCGCCACCGCGGCCTATATGAACTGTGCATGCAATTTATAAGCTCCCTTTTATTGAGTTTGATACAGTATAAGGCGAACCCCGTGTCGCTAACAGCGAATAGATATATTCAATAGCAGCTTCCCAGCCCGTTCCGGACCACTGTGGCCATGCACTGCGGAAGTCATGCACTGCTAGGTACCTCCGCCGCCTAAAGACAACACCGATGCGGACGACATCGCTTTTCCGGGGCAAAAGGGGGAAGTACATGGACTTGGTCTTAAACCATGTAATAGTAGCGCACTTGTGGGATGCACAGGGTGTTGTGCAGGGGGTATCGATACCTCGTGCGCTCAAAATGCAATATATTTAATAATCTCTATATATTCAAGAAGAGGAAAACAAGTCAAGTTGGAAGGCTCGATATCACCGTATAATTATCGTGGCCGAAAGGTGACCACGTGACCCGCTCCGTGCTTCCTATGGTGCTTGACGGCAGGATTCCAACACCACTATATCGCATCGTCCTCCCTCGCCCAAATCCGTCGCTCGGTTAGACTTGGCCGCTATAGCAACGCAGACTTACTAGAACAGCTGACTAACAACCCATTAGCGGCAGTTGCTGCTTTCAGCCTAAAAGCCTGAAGTCTATTTGTCAAATTTTTATGATGACCAGCTGACCATCCGCGTCGCTAGTAGCGCAGAGCTATCCTCAGGCAATAGGCTACCTTCTCAAATATATCATTTAAGCGACACTGTAGCACAGTCTTGCTATTTCTTGTTCGTGTGAATATAGCCCATTGATGATAATTTATAGCACCCTGCGCCGATTGCCAGTCCCTTTCGTCTCGAAAAGAGATCACGTCGGACTGTCTGAATAAGTCTATTCTTATTTCATAAACATATCCAGCACTCTATAGTTACAAAGGCAATAAACGATCGAAATCATGAACCTTTGGATACGAAGGAACGGTTAAGTTTCCCACCTAGCCAAAGTCGCAGCGGCAGACAAGCAGTTGGGTTGGCTGGTACCGAGTTTAACTCGACGTAACGAAACGCAATGCCCCATTAAAGTTTTAGCTCTTCAAAGCACCCTAGCTTCCAATATGTCCATGCCAAGTTATTCATTCTCGTCAGAGCACTGGGATGATACTCCCCTTGTGTCTTCCTGCTCGTCTCTAATACTTGTACATCCAGCTCCTCCGCCACCTCCCACCCCCCCTGCCTATAGTATGTTGATGCTAAGTTAGCTGTGCTCGTTAGCGTATCGGGATGATCCTCCCCTAGTTTCTTCTTGCGAGTCTCTATCACGTGCATAAATAGCTGTTCCGCCGCCTCCCACCGACCCTGGTTCGAATATGTTAACGCTAAGTCATATATGCTTGTTAGCTTATTAGGATACAGAGCAGCCTAGCCAGCTATGGAAAGAGGATAAGCAGGAATAAAAGGACGCAACGTGGAACGAATTGGAAGGTTCAGAACTGAGGACAATCATCATTTTCATCTTCAATACATGCGTTTTGTGATCCCTTCAATTCCATACTCTTTCTTCCAGCAGATGGTATGCAGGTCATCATGACGCCTCCTCCCGACCTGAACCATGCCGTCGACGTCGCAAGCAAAGCTGTACATGCTACCTTTTGAGTGGTGGGTGCCTTACGAATACAGTCCGTAGCAACTGCAGCAGAGTTGGAATGACTAAACGGGAAAACATGCGGTAGACTTGGAAAACAATCAGACGGCGCCAAAGTGAGGGACCGTTGGCTGGTGAACGGGTTTTACCGCCGGTTATCTTTCAATGTAAGACATGCGTTATTTAACTCTAGAAAGTAGGGAAAAGGAACCTAAATGCTCAAATTCAAGCTCGTGATAATATTATAATTGGACTGTTATTCAGCCTGGACGATTCCTAGGCTGCCTTGCAAAGTCCTAGTCGCTACTTAAATATTACCTTCTCCATGGGTCTTATGGACCAGCCCGCGACTTGGTTTGTTTGGGTTTACGAAAGCTTTTCAAACCACACAGTGCCCTCGGAAATGCCGCGAATGGTATCTTTCCAATCCACCTCAAATCCAACAGCTTTGCTGTCAATACCTATCTTGAACTGACAGGCTTGGTACTCTCTGAAGAGCGTTGGGTTTTCCATGCCGCCCAAGTACATGATCCAGTAGTCTCCGGAGACGTGATGGAGCTTCATGTAATATCTCCACACCATTTCCGGTCTATACGCAGCCAGTATTTTTTGATCCGGATGTGTGGGGTGTGCTTCGATCTCAAATGTCACGGTGCCATATCCTTGGCTGCGATATGTACCTTGCAGTTCGGTGGCGTTGATGGTAGGTGGAAGCGTTGGGCTGGGACGGTCTGGGAAGAGGATATCCACGGCTCTATTAACTTGATTCATCGCGTTATCAGATTCTCTGTTCCTATAGACTGTGAGTATAAGATTGCGTACGATATAGACAAATCGAACTCTTACAATCTGGTGCTGCTGAAGTCGTCGCTGTCAGCTCCTGAAACGCCGAGTTTAGCGTCAATAAGGCGCCGCACAAGCTCCGACTCGGCGTCATTAGATGAGCCTGCCGTATTACCAAATGCCACAACTCCATACTTCACCCCAGGTAGCCACCAGACAGAAGCACCATATGCATGTGTACCGCCGTCATGGGTGTATACTTGATGCCCTTTGTATTGTTTCTGGATCCAGCCGAGTCCATACAGGTCGGAGTTTGGAGTTGACATCATCATCATGCGAGGCTTCCGCATGTCCTCATGTTCGGTATCGGAGAAGGGCTTTGACATCTGTATCAAACACCTGATCCATTTGGTAAAGTCTGCGACGTTGGAAAGAATGCCGCCCGCGCCATTGATGGGCTCAACGTCGATAGTAGGGACTTCGTTGTAGCTCTTGGCAGTTTCGTCCCAGTAATACCCACTCGCGAGGTGCTCGGGTCCATCGAGTGCGTCTCGCAAGTTGAGGTAAGTTGTTTCCATATGAAGAGGATCCCAAATTAGATCTTTCATGACACTTTCTAAAGATTCGCCGGCAACGGTTTCAATGACATGGGCTAGAGTCACGTATAGAGCGTTCGAGTATATCCATTTAGTACGTGGTTCTGCCTCCGGGGACAGATATCGCATATTACGGACAAATTCTTTAATTGTTATTGACCTGCCCTCTCGAGTCGCTTGCCAGGCGTGCCGATAACCGACCATGCCCGTGCGATGGCATACGGCATCGTCCAGGGTAAGATGAGCGGTAGCCCAGGCATCCTGCAAGACAAAGTCATCGCGAATTATACTTGATATCGTCGTCGACCACCCATCGCGGAGCGTGATGTGCTCGTTAGATGCAATCATACGGGCGAGGGCCGCCGCAGTGAAGGCTTTGGTGGTAGATCCGACGTACCAGAGGGTGTCAGCAGTGGCAGGAACATCTGGTAAAGTAGCAAACCCATATCCCTGGAAACACAACGTTAGAACGGGGATTCGTGCCGTTCTGGTCGTGTGCATACCTTGCTGTAAGTTTCATCGCCATCAATTACGCCAATGGCTAGGCCAGGGACTCTCCAATATTCCATGACTTCCTTTGCCAAATTGTCAAAGTCTGCTGTGAACGGGCTGTGACTCATGGCAGCGAAGCTCCGGCGGGTCGTATTGGGATCAATGCTGGGTCTGGCCATGGTGTACTTTTGGTCGATACAGCCCAAAATTTGCAGCGCGAATCAAAGTAACTCTTGATATTCCTACTGTAGCAGCAAGTTATGCGTTGGTGGTACAATGATAGCGCTGTGTAAATGACAGAAATTACATGAATAAAAGCCGCAGCAGAGATCCACGCCATTAGTTGATGAGTTTGCCCCGCGCGATGTGGAGTTCATGGGTACACATACCGACGCCACGATGATTAGCCTTCTTTGCTGGACAGGCCGGCAAATTTCTTGATGAGATTCAGGGGCATTAAGGTCTTGGATCTCCATCGTTCTTTAATGTACTACCAATACCCCGTCCCTTGAGGATACAAGTATAATAGCCATAAAACAACGCTATAACTAAAATATATGCAATTAGATAATCTAATAATTAGCCACCTAGCTTTAATAATATTTTTTCAAGCTACTACAAAAACACCACAAAGGTGAGAGAGCTTGAAGGAAGCTTTGATATTATAAATCAAAAGGCACTAATGAGTGCAGCGCCCAGACTAAAGCACCTAATTATATTTACTAACATAAGCCAAAAGCCTAGCAATAGCTCTTGTACGCTTCAAGGCTGGATAAAATCCCCTCCTGAGTTGGAATAATCGGTAATGCCCACTTCCACATTGAGCGACTCAAATGGGGAGGCGGCAATATATCCTCCAGTTTGTACTACTCCGTGGACGGGGATTTTATTCCCCCGACGGTCTACCGGCTCGACCCATGGGCTGGGGTGAATGTGATGGACCATGCGACGGAGCATAACGAGAATAACATGGAGCCGAGGTGAATGAGATGGTCTATTCCGTAGACTCTGCAACGGTGATCTGTGTCATGTGCATGATGGTGATCATCCTCGGTGTGGACGTGGCCTGACCTGCAATAGTGAGAAGGCTATGCGGTCCAACGGTCGCGACCTGCACACTAAGTTGGTCCCGAGATACAAACAAATTACATATGCTGGCTGGTCCTTGCCCGCATGCATTCATCTGAAGGCAGGACGCAGGACCCTCTCGCGAGTATGCCTTCCCGAATAAAAGCACCCGCTCGTGCATGCATTTTGGCAATCACAACCGGGGCTGGCTGCTCCGTACGAGGCAGACTGTGGCTGTGCAAGGCGCAGTGTGTGGCGTCAGGTTCGGCGGAGACCAGAGTCAAAGTTCTTGGCGTAGAAGAGCTCCTAGGCGGACTGTCGTCCTTCGAATCAGCCTATTAAATCCCGTCAACTTCTCACCATTTACATCCGAGTACATCGCATATTAGGTGTTACAGCATACTCGCTCTCTGCCTAGCTGCTTGCTTACCTGGCCATTTAACCTTCTATATTCCACTATATTCGTTGAACCTTTACCGATGTCATTTCTACGTCGAGTGCGACCCAAGGCACGAGACCTCGGTGATCCGCACTCTTGGGAGCTTCCGTCTTCATATTCGGCAGCCAAACCCACGCAGGCACAGCCCCACATTCCTAATCCAACAGTCTTCGAGAGTGCATTCATTCCTCGAGAGCTTCAGCCTGATGGCCTACTCGCTACCTGGCATTACCCAAATGTCAGCCATTCAGCTGTACACCTGGCGCTTTTAGAATGCTTCCGAAATTTAAGACTCAGCGCCACAGCTCTCGACCTCGCAATCTCATCAGCCAGTAGCGGCACCGGTGAAGTGCACGAGGAGTGCCAAAACTGGAATGTCCTGAAAAAATTAGCAGTTACCCGGTTCGCAACATGGTGGTCTAACATCGATAGGGTTTTAGTTCACGCAAAGACATATGGACACCACGCAGGCGATGGAGCCACGGTCCAGTTACAAGAAAATTACCTTCCGCCCTTGGATGTCCTCCTAGTCTGGTACACATTTATGCTAGACCCAATTTCCTACCGAGCGAACTGCCGTGACCGCGAGAGCGAGATCCCGGAGCTGCAAAAATTGTGCTTCCCTTGGCCAGCAATACTGAAAGCCATCAACTTGGACACTATGCAGTATTCGGTAAACGACAGCGCAAAACGTCTATTCAAGACTCTGACGGGCAAGCCTTCTGACATATTGACCTATTTGAAAGAGTCTCCCGCGTATGTGGAGAACGAAGACGGACGCATGCTGTCCGGCCTCGTGGCTCAGCTACAACAACAACAAGCATTTGTCGAGGAAGCACATGCGCTTTTGTGGATCAGATCACCAGCATTGTCCGGGTCCCTGACCCGAGCAATAGAAAAGTACTTTAAGCCTGAAATGCAAGCCGTAATCAGAGGCAACAAGCTCACTCATATTCCGTTCGACCTTGCCCTCATCCGCCGGACGCATCAATTGTTTCCACACCAGCAGGAAATTTTCCTTCACAATATCGGAGAGCCCAAAGACAAAAGCGAGCTAAAACAATCCGCGAACGAGGAACCCAAATTTGCTGCCCTGCCTGACTATATATCCTCCTTGAATGGCGACTGCTTCTGTTGGACATGCGAGCGTATTCGAGATGAAGTCCCAGGTTTTACATGCCGGGATGTAGTTTCAAATGACTCACGTCGGGAGAATCAAATTTCAACATTATCTCCAGCTCTTGTTGATCAGATAATTGACGATTTGGGCTTTTACGAGACCGTTGAGAAAGCGCGGAGAAGCGGTGATCCCTTGCCGACGCGGCCGCCTACAATTGCAGAGAAGGAAGCTGCCCAGGCGGCTAGAGTGAAGCAGGATCAAGCTGGGTATTTGCCAGGTCCACACGAATATATAAAGGTTCTGCCCGACGGGACACGTGTAATTCGCAAGCAGAAGAATTCGATGCCATGGTCGGGATTCGCATGGACTCTTGGCGGTGCTTTTGAATAGAGGTTCGACGGACTCAACAAGAAGTGTCAACAAGATGAAACAATATTGAAGTATCATGTATTCCTATATTTGACAATGGAGCTCCTTCAATGCCACAGTGTTTCTATCGGAATTCTATGCGCCATATTCGCTAGGAGCTAGCTGTTTTCTTCTATGCATTTAATACATTTCGTACCATCTATTGTATGTAATAGCGGCTGAGGTCTACCAGAAATTGACTCATCGAGCCAGTCAATGCTCGAATATCTCCCGCCAGTCTCACCCCTAGGTATCCGCCCTTGTCCATTATGCGCCACCTTACTAAGTGTCACGCGTTTGTATTCAACCGAAAGCGCGGGCGGAGTATTCCGTAGGATTTCGGCAGTCCCCTGCGGCGGGCTGCGTGGTCCTGTTTCGAGCGCCCTAGACTCTTCTCCGCCCTCACAGTACAAATTGCACCAGCACACCTGTTAGGTTCTTGTAGGCTGCACGGCTTACCGGAAGTCATTAGCCAAAAACAGACAGAGTGGCTCCACAATCCATTCGACCAGCCGCCCCGGAATCTACGGAGTAGAAGATATGCATATATTTTAGATGATCAACTCAACAACCACAACGTCTCACTGCCTGTCAGCCGCTCAGTGCCAGCCGACATGAACATGACTGCCGGGGCTCCATGAACGAGCACGAAACCCCAACTGCCGACAGTTCCGTATTTTCGCTGGAAAGCCAGATGCGAGGGTTGTGTTGCTCAGCCTCGTGCACCAGTGCACCAGTGCAGTCGAAGAAGAGGGGGTGGCTGCTGATTGCATGCTGCCATTACATGCCGGATGGTGAAAAGTGAGGCTGCTGAGTCAAAGGGCCTCGGCCCTCCCAGCACAGCACATTGACTTCAGAAATTTCGCTTTTCGACGCCACTGGGTGGGTGATGTATCCAGTGAGCGTCAAGTCCACCGCGGGCGACGTTGACCGTGTTTTCGCCGCTTAATACTTGCGGCGGCCGTTAACTATAAAAAATATTAGAAGACGAGTTGATACACAGCTACGCACCAGTCAAGTCAGCTCGGACATTTCGTTGGATGCAGCACCGCTTGGAACATCAAAGAGGCGCAGCCTGGTTGACGCAGGCCGCATGACTCGAATGGACAGCGCCCATGGAGTTGTTAATTGGCCCAACTCGCCTGCAACCACTCCTAAAACCTGGAAGTTTCTACAGAGTATTAATGCTTAGGGACGGTACCAACGTGGAGTCGGGATCCTATCATGCCTGCGGGTTTCAGTCCAGCTTGGCCCGTATTTGACAGCACTGCCGCACACAGGAAACTGGTTTCTGACGTTACTGTACGGACAGGACATGATCAAGACATGAATGAGTGAAAAATGCGCCACAACAAAAGGCATGTGTTGAGCTGTTGGGGATCCTGCAATGACGTATCCAATCACCCTGATAACAGCGACAGAACTAGCGCGACGGCCCTTGATTTCTCCCTCCACCTATCGAGAGGTTTACCGTAGTTTGTGTGGTAGACTCTAACACAAAGCAGACTGCTTGTAGCTGATGCACGGTGTGCTTACGGAGTACAAGGGGGACCGATGCAGGTTCGCAAGTGCCGGCCAGCCATAGTCAGTCTAAGGCTAATGAACGAGGCGCTAACGATGTGATTTTAGTCCTCCGGGCGTTGAGTAAGAAATGGGTATTATTCCGCTCTGTTTCACTACCAACACCTGCCTCTATTAAGAGTTTTCTTTTTTAAAAAAAAAAACAACATCAACAGTAGCATCGGAAAAAAAAAAAAGGGGGGGGGGGGGTTTTTAAGTCCGTAGTCCAGCTCTTGAGGCGGCTAGAGTAAAGATGCCGTAAATGTGAGGGTATGGGAGGAGAAATAGTGATTGGGTAGCAGGACGGAAGACTGTAGGCGGCCTCCCTATCGGCTCCTTTCATGTAATCCGTTACAGGTATGTTCCGCCATCACCATGCTGTGGCGGGTGCTGATTGTCCTTATTTACACCACGCCTGACCTTTATGGCTTTTTTGGTGTGGAAAAATTGCAAGTACTCCGCACCAACCTCGGCACTCTTGGCATGGCATAGCCACGAAAAGCAGCTGAGTTTGGTGAGAGCTGCAAATAATTATTGGCGCGTTTTCGCCGGAGACAGACGTCATTCCCATCCTCGCTGCCTCCCAGAGATGACGTATCCAAACGATTTAATGCACCTTGTGAGTTCGAGGCAGATACTGGCATCCCTATATATACCCCCCAACAGACCTTGACTTTGCATCGGCCTTCAACCAGATTCTTCACTCTGCAAGCCTGATAGCTTATCACTCGGAAAATTTGACATTGGGAGTCAGGTATCGTGAAGCATAACATGTCCTCCACACATGAACTGATCCCAATAGTCCGCCAGGAGGAACCATGTCTCCGGGGCGGACCGCACGGCCAAGACCAGGCATCACCGAAGCAGCCCACCTGGTACAATCGCATCCTCTTCGGGTGGTGGACGCTAGAACTCATTTCCATGTCGGCAGCCCTTGGCCTGTTTGTAGGACTGTGCCTTGTTCTCGGAAGTTTCGACAACAAATCGATCACAAGTTGGCCTGATAATCCATTTTTCACAACTCTACAGTCATGCGTCCACTTCATCTCGACGGGCATACGGATCACGATGCTCGTACCCGTGGCGGCTGCTATCGGTCAACTGAAATGGCACCATATCAGGAATCCCCGCCCCGTGACGGAGCTGCATTCATATGATAGTGCCAGTCGCGGCATCTTTGGCTCTGCTGTGCTGTTGTTCTCTCGTAACATCAGGTGCGTATGCCATATTCTCTGCACATATGATCCCAAGTCCGAGCATAACCTTCTTATGTCTCACCCTCCCACTAACTTGGATGTCTACTTTAGAAAGCCGGTCGCCCTCGGCTGCGTTATAGTGATCGGAAGTCTGTTTCTCGGTACCTTTATCCAAAATACGGTCGTTGTACTCTCTTCCGACAAATTTCTTGGAAAAGGGGCCGATGCAAAGCTCCCTATAGCTTATACGTTCAATACAATCAACCCACTCAGCAGCAAGACACATCCGGAACAGAGTGGTACCACAACAGCGATGCTAGCTTCTATCATGTACGGTTGGTCATACTACGAGGATGTTGACAGGGAAGCACTCTCTCTCTCCCCTTCTCAGGTTTATGTCCCTTTTCCGGTGAATTGCTCGACTTCCCACTGCACCTGGGGCCCTGTGAACACACTCTCCGTCGGAAGCAAATGCATCCCCATGAATTGGGCCGACCACGACGAAACCATCATCAGCCTTCCTAAAAAAACTGCTTACAACATGACGTCGCAAAACAACATACCAAGGAGCAGCGTGAATCTAAAAGACTCGGCACTCCCAACACTGTTGTATATTGCAGCTGCTGGCTATGTAAACGATACTACCCCTGAGGCTGAAATTGAGGCTGTGGAATGCATCATGTACTGGAAAGTCCAACGATACTCCAAGACAAGCCTGACTGGCCACATATGGTCTGAGACGCGTGAAAAAATGTCGATACAAACGTTAAGCCCCGACAGAGACGGAGACATTATCATGATAACGGAATCGAGCAGAGATTGTCCGAATTCTGACAATGCGAACTGCCCCCGAAACTTCACCGTCACAAAAGAGGCCAATAGCGGGCTCCAAAATACCCTGCAGAATATGTTTAATGGTAGCATGATTGAACAACCAGGCAACGATGACGACGATAACGACTTGACCCCAGATGACCATTACACAGAGCTGTTATGGCAAACTTGGATACAAATGAAGGAAAGACATGAAAAGCCGCTTAACTATACGATGAATGCGTACATCATAAATATAGCAGTTTCTATCAGGAACAGCATCCGCTCGCAGTCGGACCAGGCTTACTGGGCCAGTGGCACGGTTATATCCCATGAGCCATACTTTGCTTTCAGGAAGAAATACCTGCTCTACCCTGGCTGCATGCTAGCCTTAAGTCTCTTCTTTGTACTAGCCACTATTATCTGGACTCGAGAGTCCCAGCCGTGGAAGAATTCAGTTTATCCTTATATATACGCTAACGATGTCCAAGGTCCAAAGATTAATAAAAATGGAGCGCCACAAGGGCTTGCCATGATGGACCTTGCAGCTGGAGACGATCTGATTAATCTGAAGGACCATCATGATGGACAGGGAACAGTCTTGCGACAAATGGAGTGATATGTTTCACCACTGCCTAATAAGAGAGTGCTGCAGCGATTTTCAGAGGACAAAGGGCATTATTGGTATGATGGGATACTATCCGACACAAAACGCTGGTAGCCTGGTTGAGTATTTTAGCATGTTCTTGTTATGTATTTTTGTCTTGTCTCAATAGTGCGATGCTTTGTGTAAAGATCTTCCATAGCTATAAATCAGAGGGAAATGTAATATGATATTATCGGATAATATAGCCTTATGGCCTGAGGCGGGAAGGAACAAGAAAGTGTAGTACTGAAGAGGGATATAAATAAGTGGATTCTGATGTTACTTTAATATGACCGAAATTACGGAGCAAATTTGCGCAGCAGAAAATGGTAGAAATGAATAAAACTAATAGGATCTATAACCCCCTAAGTCCACGGGGAATTTTTTCTTTATGTCTAGAATTTGAGCTCATTTAATGCATCCGTTTCCTTCAGACTCCGACGATATCTAAGGTGCCTTTGCACCGCTGTCAACTAGGGCACCAGAATAACAGTAAATTCATACACTAAGCTTTGCTGTAACATCGGCTGAAGAAAGTTTGGTACATGGTGCAGGGCCGTGGGACTGGTCAATTGGTCATTGACTGTCTGGCTGCCCGACGTGATACCCAACTGGAACTGGAGGCGGCGCCTCGTTCCACAAAGACTATGGCGAGCGCTGAAGAAGCAGCAAGCGCTCGAGACGATAAGAAAAGCGACACTGACAACGATATTGGAACCGACACCGAAGAAGATGAGTACGAACACAACAACGATGACGATGACGACGGTGACGATGAAAGCGATGAAGAGTATACGGAAGGCTGTGGCGATGGAGCCAACGAACATTCAGACGTCCGGGAGTGCTCATGCTGTACCTAATGCTAGGGGGACCCGCACTCCCTCTGCGGAAGTGTTGCTGGAACTTCTGTTCGGACTAAGCATAGTAATTTGCACTTAGTCCTTGACTGATGGACAGACCAGCACAACAGCTTTGGCCTTCTCTAGCGGCATCCTGGGGTTATCTACGGAATCTAGCCCCTTCTTACCAGCTTGATCTTATACCAACTATCTATCTGCATTGATATACGTTCAACGACTATTATTCCTCAAACATGCCCTCCCTCTTAGAGAATACTCTGTTCTTAGTATCTGCTGCCCACGTACGAAGCATCTCTAGCGACTAGAGACTGTCCGCAGGAAGTACATAGCGAATGGTGCCCAATCTCCGTTCGAGGAGATGATGAGCCTCAGAAACTTTGGTCGCGTGATGGCCCGTACTGACAGGCTGTCGTTCCTGCTATGCTGGAGCGATGACGGCTCCACTGTGTTCCACGGCGATGCCCTTCGCCTGTTTATGGGAAAGTTTCGGCATCCACTAGAGCACCTAATACGGGGAGCCTAGCAACCACGCCACAAGACCACGCATGGTCGGAAACCAAAAATTGACCTGTCAAAAGTAAAAGATAACCTAACCAATACACCTAAAGGATTTTCTCCTGTACAGCATCCTGAGAACAAGCTCGATGAGTCGTACATGGATCTGTGTGAGAGGGCTTGCACGACGCGCTAGATGGAGTGTTTCGAGGAACGTCCTGGGAACGCTCAGCAGTTTTCTCTCACTTGAAGAAGGAGGACACCTTCCGAGGGTATCTTGGAGGCTGTATGCATACCGGAGGTGGTGGCGTCCCCAGGTGTAGCGAGCTCTTCAGCCTGTGGTGTCAGAATAGGGAGGCGGGAATGAGGGGCATGTTGTCGGATAGGATAGTCAATAGTGCGGAAGACTATCGAATATCTCGGAGGAATTTGGTCAAGGCCTCAGCGACGCCGAAAATGCGGGGACACGAGGAATAAGATCATCAACCATCGTCAATCTTCATCATCACATTCATCAATTTACATGCATTTGAACTCTTCCAATTCACTTCGATACTGTCGCCTCCGACACATTTACGCATACAATGGATCCATGATCTATTTAATCCGACACCATAAAGCAAAAGATCCACTAACCGTGAGTCTATTGCGAGACTTATGCTGGATCAGAGAAGCTTTTCGGGCGTCGGGAAAATCGGGCGTTTGGGGGATTTTAAGGGGACCTACGGACCAACGACGCTCGTAGGGATGGAACAAACCTAGTTAGTGCTAGAGAACTCACAGCAGTAAGCCTAGTAATATCACAATAATATACGTAGAGCTATACGCAGTAAAACATACTTCAAAATAAATCATTTCACACCGGACGCCAATTCGAATTGTTTTTCGGACAATAATGCGGAAAAAGACTGTCGTCAGCACCAAAGATTGCATGCGAGAAGCGAGGTCTAGGGTAGGAGCGTCGTCAAAGGCCACGCTTATTTACAGATCAATAGCCGAAGACCTTGTGTCCAATTAAGCTTTTCTGATAGCGTTCTGCAGCTAACATTCGATTGTAGGCATTATTAGAGGATACGAATGCGCTAGAAGATGATGAAGACCAGCTGCTTATCAGAAGGCTTTCGCGTCGCACTTGGTTTTATGCGAATCTTCCTGAGAAGATCAAGGACAGTTTTTTGACTAATAACGAGAAATTAGCAGTTGAACTAGAAGTGGAGGCTAAGAAATGGCATTTAAGTAGTAATAATTGATGAATTTAGAAATGGTAAGCGAAAAAGCGTAGAACACAGGTAAGCCTATAAGCAAGGCTACCTATGTTTCTGGTTTATAAAATGTGGCTAGTAGCATTTTATCCTAGCATAAAAAGGGGAAATATACTCTGTTAGGAAGAAAAGAACACACCAAACGCCTAGGGGACCTTATGATTTTGTTCGGTATCAATTGATCAAATGGTTTGTACGCTTGGTTTATCGATATCGCATGGTGCGATTCAATTACACAAGTGTAATCAGAGTCGCAGGACAGAGTTGTAAGTCAGAGGTATGAGTCGGGATCGTAGGCATCGGTTTGTTTCTCAATTTAGCTTATGGTCTTGTTTAATTGCATATGGTCAAATAGCTTAGGTATTCAAGTAGTTAGTATCATGTAACAATAGGCATTCAAAGATAAAGTCAAAATCTCAAAGTGTCAATTTGCTTCAGCATAGTTTCTTTTCATTCTGAGGGGAGGTACGTCAACTATAAATACACTGTTCAAGGCTGACTAAAATCATGCTTGTCAAAGAAACTTCTCTCCACGTAGCTACCCTGGGGGTGTCTCAATTTCTCGCACAAAATAGTTTATTTATTAAGTTAATTATATATAGTCGCTAATATTATAATCCAGAGGTTATCCTTGCCTCAAGCAACGCACTTCTTGTCTCAATGCAGAACACAACAGGATATAGGTGGTATCCCTTTTTAAATACAGAAGTGGGGATAGTGCAACACATTGCGAGTTTAAGTAGATAAGCATTATTGAGCCTAAGCTGCGCAGGAGAGAATGAACCCAACACTTAATGGAATGTAGGCTGCTTCATTTTGCTGGCTATGGGCATACAGATGCTGTGGATCTGTTCAAGAGCTATCTTGCTTTAGCTAACTGGCAGAGCGATCCGTTAATAGTTGGCTTACTCCTAGACATTAACCTCCGCCAAAATCCACTATTCCTTGCTTATCTTTTAGCTTGTGGGACTGGTAAGATCTAGGATTGGAAGTTCAGATGAGAGCATTTATCTGATCAGCGCATGCTAATTGGCTGGTTTTTAGCATGTAATTGGAACTCTGTGGGAGGTAGACAATTTGATCCGCGTAGATGTGGCAAAAATCACATATGGTCATGATGGATGGAGGGATGAGTGACAAGCCCATGTGCTTGGGACCGCACCAGGCGACGAGAAAGATCCGAAACCGTTGGTTGACTGAGGTATCAAAGCTGGGCACGAAAGCAATCGTGGGGGTGTTGTTTCTCGGACTACAAGCTGTACAGACAAGGAAAGCGAGTCTTGCAAAATGATGCATTCGACATCAGTAAATGCGAAGCAAGAGTCAATTCGACCAAAGAGAGACGTAATTCTCTACAAAAATAGCGATAAGATCACTGCACCATGGGCTCCCTTTGTTCACTATGGCGTCTGAATGTTGGTGGTGCTTAAAGCAGGCATGATCTTAACGTCAGGAAGGCATGAGCAGCCGGAGCGACTCCTCAGTTCAGGCAAGAAATGACCACAGTGCTCGGTACTACTTCATATTCCGACGCCTTCCGTCTGCAGGCGGTTACTCACGCATTTCGGATGCATCCAATATCTCCAAATTGAATTAAGGCGGCGCAGTGCTTCATATACTTATGCTTATGCTTGGCGCTACATTCACAAGCGCCACATTTACACGAAGCATCAGTGCTCTACACCCACTACTCTGATATGGCTATCCACATATACGCAACGCGCACTAGTCCGGAGGTACATTGCCGCACTCACTGCGATAGCCCCAATATTAACTCCTCTAAAACCCTACATGTCGAAGGTAGTTGCCTAGGACGCACGGAAGATACCATGCCTTATGCGTGCGGGGAAACTAGGGAACCCACACGGCACGGAGAAATCCTTTTTAACTTAACTACAGAGTAGCTAGCTTGCCTAAGCGGGGACATTATGACCATACTAGTTAGTATATAACTACTATGGTGGCTACGAAGCGATGTATATCCACAAATGACACAACCCTTTAATTTGGACTAGCTATGGAAGCATTAATTAATGCGAGGTCTACCTCCACAACTATTATCTTAGTATATTCGCTATAGGATAAGGCATGATAAGCTACTCCTCTGTCTTAAAGAGGCTCCAAGACTGGAAAGAACCAGAATAAAACTCACAGCTTAGTTGTGGACGAGCTTAATGTTAGCAACAATAGCCCTCTGAATGTTTATTGGGATTGTCAAGGAATGGGTAATCGAGATTGAGGCTGACGTTGTTGTGATGGATGGCAATCACCATTGATCCATGTCAAAACTTTTACCAGTGTCTTGGCCTGGGCTTGAAGCCAAGAGATGTATGCGCTAGACGCTAGTGGTGCTACAGTCATATTGTTGCGCGTGCTTTTCTATGCTGAAGAGGACTTTGCAATTTTTAAAACCGAAGGCCAGATTCTTGGCCTTCGTAGCTAATATTAAGATGACGTGCTATATTAGGGACAGAAAGAGCAGGTTGATAAACTTTGAAATATAGAGCAGCTGAAAGTCATAATCGGCAGCAACTCGAGGTGGCGTTCTATGTACCTCATGATCGCCCGACTATTTGTTAAAGAAGTCGATTTCTTGATGATTTGAAGTACATTCTGACATGGAAGACAGCTTACCGATGGAAGATGTGCTGCTTAATTTGGATGTTTGGTGATGGCCAGGGGATATTAAGCATATTCTCACGCTGCGCTATCTACAAACTGCAAGGACACAAGACTAGGGTGAAATGACAGCTGGTGTTGATTACCTATGGAAACATCTAGGGGCTAGAGACTTATAGCATCGTCACGCAGGGATTAATTGAGGAACGGAAAAGCATCTTGTGTGAGTTCCGTAAGCTAAAGCAGGCATATGGGGGTATTTCAGCAGACGGTACCACCGGAACATGCCAGAAAGCACGTGTGGCTAACCCGCTGTGAAAGGTGCTATGGTTTTTAATGACAGCCAAGGAGCGGAACGAAGCGGGCGAGTTCAGATAGTGGGCGAAGAGTAGAGCAAGCGGGAAATCAGCGATAGGCAGTGAGCTTAACAGTCATACGTAAATAGAGGCACTGTGGGTTGCACAGGGTTGCTGTGCAATTCGATCTAGATCAAATGCATCAAAATACAATATATTCAATAAGTCGGGTCTATCTAAGAAGGGAAAAACAAGTCAAGATACGATGCCTACGATGCTCGTATAAATAGGGTGGCCGAAAGGTGACCACGTGACCCCTCTTCTTGTGTGCTTGGCGGCGATATTCCAACAGGCACAGGAAATTGATAGTCTGGCTAATTAGCGGATGGCACATTAAGTATTGTTCCTGCTGCTTAGTCAACATGTAGTTGATGTCTTTGCGATACCAGCGATAGCTACTGACCGCGAAAGGTCATTCAGCCTCGTTCAGTTATCCTTAATACTGTGAAGGCTTTAAGAATTGTAAGGGACACTAGAGGCTCTGTAAAGACATAAGAAACTAGGCTAGATTTGGGATTGTAAGCCTTGGCTTGTGGGATAGCGTCACGAAGTGCGCTATGACGGCGAAGGTGACATATGTCGTGACGAGTAACCAGAGACTTCACGCATTTCATCGAGCATACATGCACGTAGAATTCTCTCAAATACTCCGTAGGTTTTTATCTGTTTGATTGGCAGTGCAGCGCTGACCCCGCTGGGCTTGTTTCATGTAACCTTGGCATTGCGACTCACGATATCCAGTGTGCGGGTTTTCGGCAAATGGGAGGAACCATATCCGTGCCATCCTATCCCCATCTGTACCGAGATTTCTGCTTGCTTAAGAGGGCTTTTAATAGCTCTCACCGCTTTTTACGTCATTCCGACCGTGACGGGAAATTCCATACAGCGGATGCTTCCGTAGGGCATCTGATGTCCTCAACTTGGTACCTAGAATTCACCTATAAGAAGAGCTCTAATCTCTCGTCAACTGGATGAAGATACTGACGATGCGGGATTTTTTTGAAAGCAAAGCGGGAATTGTGTAGCAGCTGTTCTCGATTGTCTTACTTTGTACGTTTTAGGCTTGTGTTATTTTGCGGCCACTAAAAAATAAGTAAACAATGCCTTTTGTAGACAGTAATGCGGTCATGGCCAGCTCGAAACATCTTGGTGGGGAGGCTTGACTAAAACTTGGATAGAATATTCTTATCGCTCGGGCCGAGTGGGGAGCAGGGCAGCCCCGGTCGGCCGCCATATAAACGGGCGACGCATGCAGGCGCCTGCCGCAGATAGAATGGCTAAAACTGATACCACGGGCCCTATCCCGACAACAGGCCGGTCCCGGTTGTGCCACACCATATGGCGAGCCCCGCAGAGAGCGGGCTCGATTGTGGTTTTGACAGGCGCAGCATCTGATGCAAGACATGGTTGGGGCGGGAATCAGAGCTGGGTTAAATACTAGATTGCTCCAAGCAATCCCCGGTTGGGACATTGACTTGACTGGTTTCACAAGTGCTGCGTAAGGCTGCCGGTCCTCATTTTTTGTCAGGCGCCTGCACACAATGGAGTGGATCTGGACTTAACCTTAAGTTTCGGCACAACGTCCTACGCCTCATCACACACCAGCTTGGCCGTGCTTCCATTCCGAACGCGCCGCAGCTTAGCTGTATTTCCGTTCCGCGCCGGCGCTGTGACGCACAGAGCCATACGGGCGCCACTCGGTGTTTGCGTATTAGGCGTGACAAGATGTTACTGCCGACGATTTTTCTACATAAAATGCCGTCGGTTGCGCTCGTTTCTCCAAGCTTTAGACATCATCAAGCTTATATCTCCATTCACCTTTATAAAATAGACCGCAGTCTCCTTCAGCTTTTTCGTCACTCGCAAACAATAAATCTGCCTTTTTTTTTTGTGCCTGCATAGGAACGCATCAGCCTTTTCTCCATCTTCTACCATTGTTTTTTGCCTAGACCCATTCGTCCTTTGTTTTCCTTCACATAACAAAAGCCCAAATTCTCATTCATCATGTCGACCATCACATTGCCCGCGCGCGTTGCTCTGCAAAACAGCGACTTCTTCGAACCGGCCCGCGAAATAGCCGTCGTTCGTGGCTCTCTGGAGCACACGAGCGGGATGACGAACGCAGCCAAGCCGGCTCCGTCAAATCCCAGGACCCTTGTCATGGAGGGCATCGCCACGGGGGTGCCAAGCGAGTTCACGAAGCAGAGCGATGCTGCCAAGAAGGTCTGTGGCCTCTTCGAGGCGGATGCGGCTCAGCAAGAACGCATCACCCGGCTCTACACCAAGACGCGGATCGACAAGCGCCACATGACCGTGGATCCCTTGCAGCCCAAGTTCGATAGAAACTTGTCTATCCGGAAACGCATGGATCTCTTCCTGGAGCTCGCGTCTCCACTCGCCATCGACGTCTCGTCCCGGGCCCTTCACAGTGCCGGGACCACGGCGGACGAAATTGGTCTCCTGGTTCTGGTCACCAGTACTGGTTTCATCGCACCAGGCGTCGACGTGGCCGTGATGAAGGCTCTTGGTCTGTCGCCGTCCGTGTCGCGCCTCACCGTCAACTTCATGGGGTGTGCGGCGGCCATGAACGGCCTCCGGGCGGCGACTGACTACGCAAGAGCGCACCCAGACAAGAAGTCCCTCATCTGCTGCATCGAGCTTTCGAGCGTCAACGCCGTCTTCGCCGACAACATCAACGACGTTATCATCTCGAGCCTATTTGCGGATGGATGCGCCGCCATGGTGGTTGGCTCGCGCAGCGGCTCCGGCCCGGAGCTGCAGGGCACGTTAAGGAACGGGCAGATCATCATCCATGAACACTTTTGCCAGTTCGTCGAGGGCTCCGATGATGGCATCACGCTTGGCGTTAACGCTAATGGCATCACTTGCGATCTCTCGGCTAAGCTGCCAAGCTACATTCGCAACGGCCTTGACCCTGTCATTCGCAGCACGCTCAATCGTCATGGCATGACAAAGGCAGATGTGGATTACTGGGCTATCCACCCCGGCGGCCCCAAAATTATCGAGGAGTCGGTCCGATCATTGGGCGTTTCAGAGAAAGTAGCTTCTACAAGCTGGGATGTCTTGGCGGAATATGGCAACATGCTTAGTGCCTCCCTTCCGTTCGTCCTTCAACGCATGGTGACCAGGGCTAATCGGGACGGAACTAGTGGGAAAGGCTTGGCATTTTCCTTTGCACCAGGCGTTACGGTTGAGGGAATTTTTTTCGAGATTCCTCTTTGCAATTAAAGTCGAGATAAACGCATAAACAAAATTTCCTTAAGATGTTATATTTTTTTGTCATGTTGGCTCTCCTCAAAGTAGCAACCTGCTTACCAAGGATCATCGAGTCATCAGGATGGAATAGATGCCGATTAGTCGCGCTAACGAGTTTTATATCTACGTCAGCAGAAGGCACAAGGCAGATACGGGCAAAGGCTCTCCGGATTCTTGCTAGTAGCAGTCATTTACGAACGTTAACGAGATGGAACCAAGGTGGATAATAGGCGGACTCAAGAAGGCGCAAGTCCGGTTTGAAATACTGTACGAAAATATGTGCGTTTGGAATTTGCATATCTATAGTTACTTTGGACCGAACGTCGCGGGTTGGGGCTAAAGCGAAAGATATCAGTGTGTGGCGACTATGACGGTTCTTTGCTCACAAATCCTCTTCAACGGTTTATGGTAGCAAATCTTGCAGTGTGGTTGCTATTACATGGGGGCAACAAGGTATGATGAGACGACGTGACAAGTTCACGCTCGATTGGCACGAGACACGTGATAGATCTGACTTATGGAAGGACACTAGAAGTTAGAGTATAGAAATGTTTATCAATCATAGAATTCTACATCTGAGCGAGGGTCAAGATATGTTTGCGATAGCCGTGAAGCTCGCAATAGCTTAGCAAGAAAAGCTCAGTCAGTTTGTAGCATCTTGCTGGTAAAGGCCCCAAGACGGCGAATATAAATAAGTATACCTGGCAGCATACATGGTCTATACCATTTGCGTACGCAATTTCGCCGTGGATGACCAGTATGTGACGGAGACACTGTATCTAACCAGCGAGACCTGTTCAATTTAGCTGATCTGGTGGTCTATCAAAGCAAAGCGCTAGTCTCATGACCGCGCCGGACCATAAGTAGCGGGTCTCTCTTCACACATCAAGAGCAGAGGCTTCACGGATACTCGAGCGAACCCAAATATATGTAATCTTTAATCTTTTCTATTTTTAACACTAAATTGAGCCGAGAAAGCACCTGTCATCGGTATTGTGACTTTAGCAGCTCCTATGAGCTACCCGGGTACGTCCTCGAGACCATACACTTTAGATCTTCTAATGTTACGTCGCTATTCAAACAACCAGCAATATGTTGGTCCGGCCTTATCAGTAATGCATTTCCCGCTGAAAAGCCTCCTTTGTCCTCAAACAAGCTTTGCTGGTCCCTATCCATGAACTCAAAGTCCTCATCTACCGACCATAGAGCCAACTTGACATTCGATTTAGCCAGAAATACTTGTTTCAAGCCCTTGTATCGATTCAGCCAGACCAAACGACGGGGGACGATTAGAGTCAACGAATCGAATGCACACAGGTCTAGAATGGAGTATTGACGGCTCTGGACCTCATTCTGCGTGAATTCCTCAACATAAGACACGTCAATGGCGGGGAGACTTTGTCCACGACGGTCACTGCGAGGCCTGATCCAGGCATGTGGCAGACGAGCACCGTTTTGAAACTTGGAAGTAAAGTCGGAAGCATTAGATGGAGGTACCTTGCTGCCATAAACGTATCCAATATGTATCTCCAACTATATGACGGTCAGCTGGAATCGTAACCATTAGTTTAAGTCCCGGGTCACCACTTACGTTATCGAAGTGCTCCCTCTGGCCCTCCACCTCTCGAGCGATCACGGCCTTCTGGGCGGGGTCGTGAATACAGCTCTGCAGGTTTGCTCTGGCCTCCACCACATCATCGATACCGGCTGTACCTAAAGCTTTGAGGAAGGAGAAAATCTTCTCCCCGTTCTTGATACTTTGCGCAGAATTAATCAGGGCTATCGGTCGTCTCTCTGCTTCATAACTTTCCAGGATCAAACGGTCGGCCCATCCGTGATGGACCGCAGCAATCTTGTAAGCAAGATTGTGCGCATCAGCAAGACCAGAGTTTAGCCCGAGCCCTCCAGTTGGTGGGAAGGAGTGAGCAGCATCGCCGACCAAGAATACATTTCCATTCTGGTATTGTTTGGCTATTTTTCTGCTCAAGAGCCAGGGACGGTAGCTCAGAACCTCGAAGTCTATATCGTGTCCGATGGCCGCCGAGACGCACGATCGTGCAAGTTCTTGAGACCATGTATTGACTGGTTGCTTCTTGGACTGTTTGTGGTGGCTTAGTTCGACATTATGTGAAAATAAGGTACGATTATTCACTCACATCGAAATTACTAATCAGGACCTGGCTCCCAGCTAGGTCGTACGCAATAATGAAGCCTGAGCAGGCGGGATCCAGAATCCAGTGTAACATGCCCACACGATCGCCCACAACAGGACGGAGGTCTGACTTGATGTGAATAGTCATCATTGTCTCGTCTGGTGTTCACATTAGCAAAGATGCTGATTTTTATATTTCTTTGAATGGGATGCTAGCACTTACATCCTTCTTCACCTTCACACTCAATGTTGAGATCCTGCCGAACTTGACTCTTGGCGCCATCGCATGCGAGCAGGTGCTTCGAGTTGATGCTCCACCGGGTTTTGGTGGACCGCTCCTCCAAAGTGGCTGTCACAACGTCCTCGTTCTGTTTAGATCAATATTAGTAAGCCCGCAAATGATGCAGTGCTTTGGCTTGAGATTGGGATTGCGTGCCTGCTGACAAGAGACAAAAGCCACATTTTTTCTTATCTCCACATTTGGATCCTGCTCAAGAGCTTGAGCTAAAAACGCCTCGAAATCGGGCTGACAAATGTTGTGTATCATCTAATTGAATTTCACACAGATTAACATTCGCATTCCGGGAGGCCCGCAAGGGGATGGGGGAGGGAAGGGGGAGATCGGCTCACTTCAGGAGTATGTTGTAATACTTCCTTGTCCATCCTCTCGTAAGGCAAGATGCCTATTCTCTCACCGCTAAGATTCGTCACAAAATTTACCCATTGAGCATCAGAGCGAGGAGTTCCCAACTTGCGCATGGCATTGGTGTCGAGGCCGAATTGACGACATATCTCCAGACTGCGAGGGCTCAAAGCATGCGCCTTAGGTGCTTCCAGACGCTCAGGATATTTTTCAACGAGCATGGACTGTACTGCAAATGCAGGTTAATGGTTCGATCGTCAAGTATAAGCTCGTATTAGAGGGCCGGTGGCGTACTTACTCCCCAGTTTCGAGAGCATGTAGGCGGAGAGCAGTCCAGTTGGACCACCTCCAACAATAAGCACAGGCACCTGAAGTTTCGAGGAGCCGACAGGTTTCGTGCCATCGATATCAGTCAGCAAAAACCCAGGCATCCTGACACTGTGCGAATAATTTGAATGGAAATCTAAAATAGGGATGCTAAAACTCAAAACACGGCATTTATCGGTACCTGCTCTTATCGGTCCAAGTCTAGAGATAAGAAACGTTTTTGTTTTAATAACAAAAAGATGTGAGCGTTGATTCGGTTTTATATGCGTAGACCACTATATTTTTGTCGGATGTCACATCCACTGCACCAAAGTGCAAAAGTGTGTGCTCACTAAATGTTCATTCAGTAAGATGTAATCGAGTCTTGTATCCGACAATTTACGCTATTCTTCTTGTTCCATTTTAGATTTTTTTGCTACCACTTGTTGCATGTCGGCTTTACCGCAAGCTTGTACTTGAGCTGCCCTTTCTTCCACTCCTTGTTCCACAACCGCTAGCCCCTGTCTTAAAATCCTTCCATCACATCACCCTAAGCACTGATGCAGACTAAATAATCGGAAGTGGACTAGCGATGTTTTATAAACGAATTTAATCTGTAGGTTAGGATCCACTCTTGTGCGCCTACCTGATCGGGTTCCAGAACCGGAGGGATTAGTCGGCGATTTTTGTCCCGCTTTTCCTACTTTGGTAGTTTTGTACTCCGTAAAAACCTGGCATTTACTCCGTACATCTAACTTTAATATTTACTTGGGGTGAACACCACTGCTTCTCGATGAAACCTAGAACTGAACTTCTTGCTTAGCGTGTAGTGCTTATATTTTAAGTGCCGGTCCGGCGGCCCATACGCTGTCCCAGCGAACTCAGTAAGAATTGACTTATAGCTGGTCTTCGTTGCTGCGCCTCAAGCAATCCCATCGCACCGGATGGGTTAACTGGCGGTAAGTTGCAGTTGGGGGTTGGTTTTGGGGGGTG
>JASWJB010000275.1:0-60123 GCA_032433595.1 Conoideocrella luteorostrata
GGGGTTGGCTGTTTCACCTTGAACTACCGCATCATTCTTCTTTTTCATCTCTTTCCTGTTGTCTCGGTTGCTTTCGTCGAGCATTGTTAGCGAGTTTTCTGCGACGAGGCCCCTCCCACTACGCAGACGCATCATAACACCGAGCCGCCCGAAATCGAAAGACACAGGCTCAGCAGAAACCACAGGCTCGGGGGCGTGTTTCAAACGGTTAATTCGTTGGCATAACGGGACAAATTAGATGCCTCTGGATGCTTCTGAAAAGGCTGATCGAGTGCAGGCACCCGTGCTAGCGAAACTGTGCAAGGCGCTGGCTGCAGATCTGACATGCAGCGACTTGATCTGTAGAGCCACGAGCGGCCCGAACTAACCACTTTGTTGGGCATAGGCAGAAAAGTGTGAGAAAGTCAGGGATGCCCTCGTGTAGCGACAGTTGGATGATGCATTCATTCCATTCACGAGAAGGAAGCGTTCGGAAAAGGGCCGGTTGTGGAGCCTACCAACAAAAGTTGGGCTCCATGTCGATTCCAGTTGATCTAACAGAGTAACTAGTTGACGGTGTAAATGTCTCGGTCATATAGCTGATTCCAATCAAGGCCCCGCCATTCTCAATCGATAGCTCTTCGTAAGGCGGGTTTCATTGACTCATATAAATTGAACCGTACCTTTCCATGACTATGAACGGCGCGCATTCTGGAAGTGAACCTCTTGTCGCATGCCGCCATGATTTTGACGCATGACGGCTTCCTCGCTGCACAAGATGGATTTATGCTGTACACCAAAGTTTGGGAGGCAAGTACTTTATCTACAAAGACCAAAAGCGAAAGCTTACGAAAGCTTCACACTAAGCTAACCATAACCCTCTGATCAAGGCCACTGATGACCATATCAAAGCACGCCTGATTTGGCTACATGGCTTCAGCGATCACTGCAATAACTACCATCACTTCTTCACCTCGCTGGCCAAGTGTGGTGTGGCGGTGCATTCCTTTGATCAAAGAGGCTTTGGCAGGTCTGTCCACTGCCCATCCGACAGGGGCAATACCGGACCAACGGACACAGTATTATCAGATATTACGGACCTCATTACATCCTTGCCTTCCTTGGACGTCCCTTGCTTCCTAGGTGGTCACAGTGTGGGCGGATCAGAAGTATTGTTATGGGCTGCCCAGGGACCAGCCGCTGTAAGAGCCACGATTCGCGGGTATATCGTCGAGGCCCCTCTCTTGAGGCTGCACCCGCAGTGGCAGCCGTCGAGTGTAGTCGTCTACTTGATTCGTATTGCGGCATGCTTAATGCCACGGCTGCGGGTACATCAACCGCCAAGAGTTGAGTGGACATGTCGAGACGAGCAGATTCGTGAACATGCAGTAAGCGACCCCCTCTGTCATAATACTGCCACATTGGAAAGTATTGTGAGCACATTTATTCGAGCGGAAGAGCTGGAAAGGGGAGTGCATGACCGTAGTGAGGAAACTGGCTTCAAAAGCCTGTGGATGGGGCATGGAGATGAAGATCACATAGCCAGCATCGATGCATCCAGATCGTACTTCGACAGGTCAAACATCAAAGACAAAACATTTGTGACTTATGAAGGATTTTATCATATTATTCACGGGGAGCCCGAGTTGGATAAGGAGCGTTTTGTCAATGACATTGTGGCTTGGATTCTCCATCGGGTACCATGAGCCCGTTGACAGGACGTTGTAAACTTTCACGGTCAGAGATTTTGCAGAGTTTTGGACGCTTTACTGAATTCTTTTTTTTGGGGGGGGGGGGGAGGGGGCACAAAATCTTGCTGCAGACTGTATCCGCCATGTATAAGTGTGGGAAGCACAGGGCTTCTGATTTGATGTCAAAAGGTTCTTGCACGAAGCAGTAGGTAAAATAAAGTATTTAATTCATTCATAACTATCTAAGAGAGAAGAAGAAGAGGAGGAATAGGAATGCCCCCGAGCGCGCCGTACAAAAGAGGCGCGCTAGGGTGGCCGCGTGATGTGTCCACGTGCCTTGACGGGATATTCCAACCATAAGGTTCTGTAGCCGGACGTGACGGCGCGGCTCCGTCACATAATAAGATTTAACTCACTGCGTATTTCTGTCTCCTTCATGGCTTTGCACAACCGGGAACCTTGAGGAAGAGCTGTTCTTGTTCCGCGTTTTCGCCCTTAGTATCATTTTCCAAATATCCCGTTTTTAGTCGCTTCCAGATGCAGCCATCTGGAAATATTAGCCGCAGCGTAGCAATTTTTAAGCTGTTCTCGGGTTAAAGTCACTGGACTCAGCTAGTCTAAATTCCTGTTAGATTGCCATTGCATTAACCACCGAAACTAGTCCAATGGACAACATTCGACCCACATTCCCGAATATCAACGGAATTCCACATTGTTGTACTAATGACCATGTCTCACACGTTTCCGTTAGCAACATCTATTTAAGTTCGTATTTAGTAGGATGAAAACCTCTATTACTTAACCAAGTAATCTCAAGAACTATAACTCTTACTCGTTTATTCCGCAGCATGATAGCACATAGCAATCCTATTCATAGGAAGAAGAACGAGTCTACAGCCATGGACGACATCAATTATCCCGTGCATATGATGGACCAAATGAAAGGGTATCGATTTATGCTATCCTGGACTATGTGTTTCAATGACGTGCTTGATGCGTCGAAGCTCCAAGCATCTCTGAGCCGATTATTAGAGATTGGTGATTGGAGAAAGCTTGCAGCACGGCTGCGACTCGATGTATGTGCATTACATTACCTACACAGCTTTATTATTAAAACTGGAGAGGAAGAGAAAGAGGAGGAAGAAGAAGAAGAAGAATGCGCTAATATAATTCTGGAATTTTCTTAGAAAGATGGCCAACTCGTGGCTTGCGTCCCTCAAGTGTTCTCTGAAGAGCACCCGGCCTTTCTGTTTCATCATAGCTCGTACGCTGACATCAGCATCGATCAGCATTCTCTGAGAAAGATCTACTACAGGCCGGAAAAAGATCCATTCATTGGTCAATATGATATGGCTGCTGGAGATACGCTCGTCCCACCGCATTTTCCGAAGACATTTGACGAGATGATCAAGAAAAAGCACCCGCAAATATCGCTCCATGTCATTAGCTTTTGCGACGCCACCATAATCCAGCTCACATGGCCGCATACCATGTCGGATGGCCCTGGATTTCAGGCTCTGTTACAGAATTGGTCTCTCGTCATGGCCGGGAGAGAATCGGAGGTCGCGCAAGTTCTTGGTGCGCGACTGGATGTTCTAGATCGGCTCGATCAGAAATGCAGCGAGGAGTTTGGGTTGCTCGATACGAAATGGAGCCTGATCCGTAGGATACAAGTGCTATTTCGAATGCTATGGCGCCGCTTTAGTCGTCCCAAGCTCCAGTCTAAAGTAATATTTATTCCATCATCGGCATATCAGCATCTGCTGAGCGAGGCACGACGCGCCATCTCGTCTCCCTCTACTACTAAAGAGAACAAGGACGCCAACTTCATCAGCGACGCCGACATTGTGCTTGCCTGGTGCAGTCAAATGGTGGCGCTGGCTGAATCAAATCCAAAGCCAGTTCTCGCCATAAACATCGTCAACCCACGTTATCGTCTGCCATCCCTTCGCGATGGGAATGCAGGAGGAGTATATGTTCAAAACATGAGCTTGCCTGTCTTCACCGGGCAACCTGCTGAAGTGGCTCGTACAGCATCTGTGGGAGAGATGGCGTCCCGTCATCGACAGCACCTTCTCAAACAAGCCACAGAGCAGCAGATGCTAGCCTTCATTGAGTTTGTCCGTGGCAATTTTTCAAAAGGGAAGGTCGAGATACCATTTGGTGGAGACCCCCGGTCCGTCATTTTTCGATTCAATAATCTCAGCCCGATGAATCTTATGAAAGCGGTAGAATTTCATCCTGCAGCTATTGCCGAGGCACCAGAAACCAAAACCACAAGACCCGGGAACAACCCCTTAGGGACGATGGTGAGCTGTAGCTGCTACATCGTGAAGAGTACACCGCCGTTCTCGACGTTTACAGCTATGGGCAAGGATCATGAAGGAAATTTTTGGATGTCCGGTTTCCTAGACTCGGCAGTTTGGGATAAGCTGGAAAATTCTTTGCACTTGTTGGAAAAGGCTTCCGATTCCATGCAATATCAGGTCTAGAAAACCATTTCGAACCTTCAACATAGCAGCGATGCGGCAAATTTCGTCGAAAATGTGAATTCTAGTTTTCTTCAGCTCTCCCGTCTGAATGGCGGAGGCCAGTTTTTCTCACCTCAGAAATTGGGGGCAGGGAATGTACGGGGGAGCTAAGTGGTTGCGTGAAAGTGCATTTTGAGGAGATATCAAATCACAAGGCGCAGGACCTTTTGTACGTACCCATATTCAGCGTAGCGCTACATATATTAAAATTGCATCATCAGGGTAGAGTTGTTAGTGATAATGTTCTCCCTATTTTTTTTTTCCAAGGAGGCTTGCTTGAAAATAAACAGCAATCTGCCACCGATTACTAGCCCAAGCTACGTCTGCGACAGAAAGCTGAAAATGTTGCTGCTCAGTGCAGCAATGCGGCTTATGTAGCCCGGGACCTGCCCATATTCAGGCGCCATAGGCCCTTGTCAGGCGCCGTAGAACCACTGTAGCCACTGTACATGGAGGCAGCCTCCCGCTAAGACCACGCCGTAGTTACATGTTACACTGCGGCGTCACGACGTGTCTAACACCCAGCAAGTTCAGCGTGAATTGGCGCACTCCCAAATGCGACTTCTGTCGACGGTCCCTGCAGGATATATTCGGCTTCATAATTTTTCTTGCAAATGAGTCGAGAGCTTCATTCCGCCCTTTGTGTGGCACAGCTGACCACGGTTGGCATGCTGCTTCTGCCCGATCCGCTCCTCCAAAACGCCCGGGGCCCAAGATAATTGGCGACAATTTGCGTCGGGGGCAACCATTGGCAATAATAGGTCGTATATCGATCAGAATTACTCCGCACCTATCGTTCATTTGTGCAAGCGCCTGCAATAGCAAGGAATGATGTTGGCCAACCACGAGATCCGCGCTCATACCGCGTCGCAGAACCCGTACGTGGTGTCAAATTATGTCCTCCAAAGTGCTCTGTACAGCTCGGTTTATCGTTGCAGGAGCAACCCGTTGTCTTTGAAACGGGCCGCAAATCTCAGAAATCAAGATAGCACACTTTTCAGCGAGCCTATCATTTGCATTTGCTAAAGCACACTTCGCGAGAAGACACAATTTGCTCTCACGTTCTGACCTGGCGTGCGGTCTGTCCAAGAATGAAGGGGAATACGCGATTGCTCCTGGTCGGACCGAAGCTGAGATCGGTGAAACTCAGTACTCCGTGCCCACGTGATTAAACATGAGATTGAAGGAGTTTTCCGTCCGAAGCCAAACGATCGACCCGTCTGCAATTCGGTAGTTGGTTCTCCGCATGCGATTGCAACCACGCCCACGCGGGAGTCAAATTACACGACCAGTTGGTCCACCCACACTCAATTGACCGAGCTTTCGTGCATTATGTTAACCCCTTGCCCGGTAAATCAATACGCTAATCATTCCCAATGCTCGTTTGCGGCCGCCGATCTTCCCGCTTATGGATCGGATGATCGCTCACGGACCCCGTTATTCCATTCACATGTCGGAGTGTGTCAGTTATTGTGGAGCGGCGCACGCTTCCTCTGAGCATTTCCACATAGTTGACGACGCGTCATGCGAGTCATGCTAAAATACTTCAGTCCACGCCGAACTGTCCGTCCATGATATTTTTGACCTGTTACACTATTTCACTTGAAGGCGTTCAAAACCAACTCCTTCTGACTCCTTTCGATAATCGAGGATGCCTTGCTGAGAGGCAAATCTCCATCTTTCCTGTGCAATCGCGAATCGGCTAACGTTGTGTCTAAAAGTTTGATTTCTACATTGGAATGATATATTTCCAGATACTCTGTCTCTTAGATGGCTATTCTTGACTGGTTCAAGCGATCCGCCGCTGCGGCGGCCAGCACAACTGACTGGGATGAATATCCCGTTCACTTGATGGATAGACAGAAGATGAATTACAAGGTCCTTGGATGGGCAATGCGATTCAATGACGTATTAGACGCAGACCAGCTTCATTGTGCGCTCACACAGTTATTAGAATTGGGCGATTGGCGCAAGCTGGGGGGGAGGCTCAGGGAAGATGTAAGTCACCGTGCAGCTCAGGATATATGTGGCGAAGAAGTCGCACATCGCTAAACGTATGACATAAGAACAACGGCCACCTCAAAATATTGGTCCCCAAACGTTTCACCCCATCTTACCCTGCGGTTGAGTACAAGCATTTTGCCTTCGCACAAAGCATCGCTGCCCACCCTGTTGGTGCTCGGTTTATCTCCCAGGCTGCAAAACCATCCATACAGCCGCTTAATAAAGATCTTCGACGCCTTATGGCCCCGGAAGACTATCCTGATACTGTGGATGGACTTTTGCAGACTGACAAATCTCAACTGTCACTTGCTATTAGCTCATTCGACGATGCTACCATCGTGTCTCTCGCGTTTCCGCATACTCTTCTCGATGCCGTAAGCTATATTCAGTTGGTGCGAAATTGGTCCCTTGTTTTGGCGGGGCGAGAAACCGAAGTAGCACCGCTTTTAGACGCTTATAATGATGCCTTGGAGGATGTGACGAAGCAGAGCATTAATATTGCACCTGAAGAGTGCCGTATGGAGAAGGTGCGATTGAAGGGCATAGGCTATTGGAAGTTGGTGGCAAGGAATATGGCAGAAGCAGTCTGGCGACAGAGAAGCCTTCAAGCGCTCTACATCCCAAAGGAAATCTACGAACGGCTATTGGTAACACTTAGAGAGGGCGCCGAAACCGAAGAATTGACTGGACGAAAACAAATTAACGAAGTGGATCTCCTGACCTCTTGGCTGATACGCACTATTGCCACGCAAGAGGGAAGCCCTCGGCCAATTACACTTCTCACACTCTACAACCTACGTTATTACGTTCAAAAACTTAAAGAAGCCAGGCACGAAGGCAGCTTTGCTCAAAACATGGTCTCTTTTACCTACACCACGTTTCCCTCCGATTCAAGCCAGAAATCCGTAGGAGAAATTGCCAAGAGCTACAAGGAACAAGCACACACGCTGACCACCGAAGATGAAGCCGTCGCCCTTTTAAAACATATACGCGGTGAGCTGCAAGAAGAAAAAAGCCAGCTTCCTCTCTATGGGACTTCAGACTCGTTGGTAGTATTTTGTAATCCATTAGCAAGGTTGGACTTGATCAAGATGGCAGATTTTGCACCGGCCATAAAATCGACATCTCGGGACGTTGATGGATCGGATAAACATACGCCTCCGGGGCGAATGGTTGGAAATGTGTTTAATCCATTGAATTGGACCGATGTAGGTACTGACCTGTTGTTCCCATTGGGAACGGATTATGATGGTGGATGTTGGATCATGGCTAAATTGACGCCTGGGTCGTGGAAATCTGTAGCAGACGACCTGAGGAAATTATCGTGATGCAGCATATTGGATACATGGCTGACACTGTGCGCGTATAATCTGGTATCTTCTATATTGCGTTCATTAGATTGCCGAACTGATTTCCTCAGAGAACTTTTTTTCTTTGTTTCTGCCTCTTTTTTAAATCGATAAATCAAAATCAAAACTGGCTAGTTTGCATACAGCTAGTATTCGACATGCTTCATTGATGCAATCGGGGGTAAAGCCTTCAAAGCAAAGTAATGCCAAATCGATGTAATCTCCTGTTGGTTTGAGCAACTATCCAATGTCTCGGTGTTGTCATCTGGCATGGTTCTACGGGCAAAGCCATGTGCACAATTAGCATGTTGCATCACCACACATTTTCATTTTCACGCATGGGGTATTATTATTAATTGAAATGATCTCTATGATAACAGAAAATTTCAAGATTACATTGCAAAAACTGTGGAGTGATATTCAATTGCAGGAGAGTGCTCATGATAATGCGGAACCAATAGCAGCTGAAATTCGGCTCGTTTTGTTTTTGGAAAAGCTCAAATCTCCATCTGTTTTTCTTGTAATCCAGGCGAATTGGAAGCCTCTTCGTACGCTGTATGATGTGACGAACCTCCTTTGTTGGCTGAGATTTGTTGAAGAATTGCTTTTGCGGCGTTGACAGCACCATGATCGTGTTTTCTGCAGGTTTCTGCTAGTCGGATGCAAGTCTGTTTCATTACCTGAGCTCCTCTTCCTTGAATAACAACTAGTATTTCGGCGGCAAGCTCCTCAGCCAGCCATTGAGGCTTCTTTGTGGGACTCCCAATCCGACCGATTCCTAACAACTGAACCCGTTGTGCGTAATCATAGCAGTCAAACCACACAGGCAGGACGACCTGAGGAACCGCAGACCTAAATCATAACACAAAGTCAGCTTATATACAGCTCTAGCAGAATAAATCAGCGACAGGAAAATCTCACCATAATGCTTCGTTGTAGGAGTTAGCTCCGCCATGGTGCACTGAGCATACTACCTGACCAGTTTCGAGTAATGAGAGCGGGTCTAAATCTACCCAACTTACTATCCTAATCCGATCTTGCTCCAAATACTCCTCCAGTGCGCAGTGTGCTTGGGGGTCACTCTCTAACGACCAGTCTTCCTGGTATGGCTTCAGCTTCCACAAACACTGGATCTCTTGTTTAGTGTTTTCAAATATGATTCTCAATGCTCTTGCAAATTCGCGAATTCCGTTTTCGTCCCACATATATTGGGACCCTAGGTTGACGTAAATGGTAGGGCGCTGATCCAACCAAGGATTCAGCTCTGAGCTTTGCAGGGCCATGGGATCCGATTTCAGAATTATCGGCCCGCATGGGATAACGTGAGGCGGAACCACAACTGGGAGATCCGTCTCAGGTAGCGAGCTCACCAGTATTTTGACGTCAGGCGGTAGGTCCATCAGCAAGTCCGTTGGATTGCGCAGCTTGATTTGGTGCTCTCTCTGCAAATATTGTTCCGCCTGTTTCCGACGACCGTCTACATGAAATTGGTAGATCATATAGCAAAAGATGAAGATATTTGTTGGTATGCGGTACCAAGGAACTGGAAATGAATATCCTGAGAAGAGGCTATGCGAACGCAATTTAGTTAGTGGAGTTTTATCATGAGCGTCCAGCTTGGCTGTTTGACGAGAATGTTTTGCTTTGAATTTCGATCAGATCGAATATACTTGATAAAGCCCAAACACAATCCATAAAAACAAAGGAGCTCAAAGCAAGACAAGGGAGAAAGGGGAAGCTTACGCGGGGAATTTCCAAATCGCTGATAAACGTGGCTGGAACTTCCCGGCAAAATCC
The DNA here is from genome assembly GCA_032433595.1 of Conoideocrella luteorostrata. Classification (NCBI taxonomy): domain Eukaryota; kingdom Fungi; phylum Ascomycota; class Sordariomycetes; order Hypocreales; family Clavicipitaceae; genus Conoideocrella; species Conoideocrella luteorostrata. Next base: position 9,352 of record JASWJB010000275.1, read on the forward strand.
TTTATTGCGTTCGGGGAGAGGCATGTAAAGGGGATCTGAAGATGATAGACTGCTGTTAATGCGGGTGACATGAAGCCGTCCACTACCACTAAATCCGGCCGGACCTTGTGAGTAATGTCTATAATGGACAGTACGACGGCCGAAATGTCCTCTGAATTGTACGGAAGGAAAACAGGAACGGCATCTTTGATTGCTTCAAGGGTGTTCCAGAACGAAAGTGGCTTGGTCAACGATGCAGGTAGCCCAGATTTCTGTCGCATACCCGCCGTTTCCATGTGCTTCACAGTACGCTCGAAGTATGAAATGCCTTCAACTCTGTGAATCACAATAGCTTTGGCTGCCGGATGACTCCGCTGGACGATGTTTGAGACTGATGAGATGGCATTTTCCAGCCCTGGAAACGTTGCGAAATGAATTTCGACTGTCGGGTCCTGTTCAATCAGGGCTTGAGCAGTGGCCAAAAAGACGTTGGCCTGGCCACGCTCTTTATTCGTCAAGAGCAGAATCTTTTTAGCCATCTTGGCTGAATTTAACCTTTGCTGAACCGCGATGGATCAAGATTGAGGAGTCTTATTCCTTCTTGTGTCCCGTCTTTTACCTGACCGAGTTAATGCATATGAAAAGAAAGCAGCTGAACAGGTGTGCAGCTCAGGAAGCAGAAAAGCTTCAAAAGTTAGACAAGCAATGGAAAACTGAGCCTTGATATATTACTAGCAAGCGCGAATACAGCCCTTTCGCTTGTGCCCACTAGGTGGGTGCACTGTTGAGCTCGGCAGACATTTTACATGCTCTTTGACCCGCTGCTTGCGTAAGTGCCCAGTTCTGTTTCATTTGCGGTAGTGCAGCTGGAATCGTACACATTCTTGCTTGTGCACATGTAGCCGAATTGGCTGAAATGCGCTGTGGTTGGAATGCTGGGTCTGAGACATTTGCGCATGCACCGTCAATCATGCGCTCCGTAGTTAAAGCCCGGCTCAATCCGAACAATGACTAGTCCGTAGTTACAAAAGAAACCAGGACACATGCGTAATTGCCAACGACTGAACGGACTGGCGCGACACCGGAAACAACAGTCCGTAGTAAGCCGATCGTTGAACCCTGCCACGTTTTGCAAGCGTTTTCCCCATCGGTAGTCCTTCTGGGCTCGGATAATACGCTTAGCCTTGAACCTTTAGCTTGAACGGTGTAGTCGGACATTGTCGATGATATATCTTTGCAGAGCAGAGACCACACTTTTCCAGAAATTCAACGGCGACTCCTCTGTGATGAAACCACAATGATGAATATAGTATGCTGATTGCCCTACAGAACCATGTTCCTATATCGATTAAAAATGAATGATGGCATTATTGTTCTGCTCGAGAGCGAGTCACCCTGCTGCGCAGAATGGAATGCGGTCTGCTGGGAGGAAATTTGCTCTCTTCGAAAAGTCATCTGCATTTCCTAGAGTGCAAGTTCGCAGCAAATGTGCGGCTATTTTTGGAGGACGTGATGCCGCTTTTGGAGGACGATTTTCAGAGCGCTGACCCAACCACATCCAGGCACCGGGGATCGATTAGCACGGCACTTGGTCTATTTTAAGCTAGCTGGTTATACTTATTACTGAAGGTCGGTCTCTTGGTTCGGAAGCAACCATTTGGGACGAGTTGAAATTGCAGTGAAGTGTAACCAATCGCGGGAGCGACGGCCAATTTGCAGCGATCAACCTTACAAGGGCCCTAAGAAAACGGGGTATTCTAATTAACAGTCTTCGAGCGTCGAATTCTGGCTCCTCGGGTCCCTCGAAATCTCCTTAACAGTACATTGAAATATCTTAAGCTAGCTACACCTTGTCACACAAAAAATGGCGTAGCCAGAGGCCACTTTTCATGTGTAGTTATGACCCTTAAATAGGCTCATATTTTCCTGTGACACACCTAGTAGCTAGGTCTTGGTACTATCTCTTTGGGAACTTCATATTGACAATGAAGAGTCGGTAGGCCTGCTTAAAATCCGTTCGCAAGCATCGTTGACAGTCTCTGTCAGAGATGTACGCAAGAGGGTTCTCCACTCGGGGCAATAAATGATAACCAAGAGATGCAGGATGCAGTGCTGAGGCTTTGGAAGAGCTTCACTGATCAATGCATTCTTGACCAAATGCGCCACCTCGGGCGAGTATTATATCATAGGATGTTTCACCTTAAAGTTTCATATTGATAACCGCGCTCATTAAGGACATGCGGCGCGTTGTATTATGCTATAGGCAGTGTAGCCATTGTGTCACAAACTAAGCAAAAGGTGAACATCCACAACAATGACATGGATAATGCATTTTATATTGTGTGGTCGGAAAGGAGCCTCTAGGGTGGCTAGAATTAGTTCGCGTGAGTTTTTAGACTTGACCGAATTGGTTAAATGAAGTAACATAGCTTTAAGTAGAGTGCTCATCCCTCTTGTGGGCTGATCAACAGGAACTCCAAAGGTTTTCCCTTGAGCTCAAGAAGTTTGTCTTTGTCTAGAGCTTTGCTCCACTGCCTATTATGATTAAATTGCTTTATTGAAGTGCGCAGTGGCTTAATAATTGTCGAGCAACTTGTCAGGTCATTTGATCCTACGATAAGTTAGGTCTCTACGAATTACGGAAAGTCTCTGCGAGAACCTTCCACAGAGTCTACAGGGTGCTGCTGGGTGTGTGTCAGACACCAGTATACGTGAGTGTGGGCGTGCGTGCTTTGACTCGACAAAGTAGGATACATCTTAAACACAGAAGCCTCCGTGTATATTTTTATTACGTTACATTACTTATCTGTCTACTTTTGGCTCCTCTTGAACCGCCAAGTATTTGCTATGTCAGGTTTTTACTAACTTAGGTCTAGCATACGCATGAATTCAACTTTCCCCAGTTAAACGCAACAGTTTTAGAAGTGGGCCCCCGTTGCGGTGTTAATTTCTGTGCGGCAGTTTCATGACGCTTTTGCAGGATATCTCCGCGTTTTATGCGACGGTAACCCACATTGCCATATAATTGATGCTGTTTTATAGAAAACTTTATATGCATAGTGCGGAGTTCGCCACAAAAAGATTCATGGCGTCATGCACTCTACAAAGATAAAAGGTATAGTGGTATATCTATACATTGTACACAGAATGAATTTTCATATAAACCTAGTAAGCTGTCTTACTAAAGTGTCTGTTACTTCTACTACACAGTCACATAATACACCACTGCAGTAAAACCCCCCCTTTCTCCTACCAAATGAGATTTACCGTAGCTTTTGCGGCCGCGGCCGCGATAGTTCAAACAGCAATCGCATCGCCACTCGATGAAGGGGCTACTACAAAAATTGTGGGAGGGGAACCCTCCGCTCCGGGTAATTTTCCTTTTATCGTTCTTATTCTATGGAACAGGCAGCCTTTCTGCGGAGGCTCACTTTTAAATTCGACTACTATTGTCACAGCCGCTCACTGTAGCGTCCACCAGCCGCATGAGTATGATATTCTAGCCGGATCAACTGTAAGCTTTCTTTTAATACCTATATAAGGCACTGTATTTCTAATATAGCATATATAGGATCGCAAAAACGGTATACCCGCCGGCGTAGCTTCTATCAAGGTTCATGAACAGTACAACAAAAATACACAAGACAATGATATTGCTATCTGGCATTTATCGCACTCAATTTCAGGTCCTGCAATTAGCTACGCGAATTTACCGGAGCAAGGCTCCGACCCTGCACCCTCATCTCAAGTCACTGTGGCTGGTTGGTGCGTATACCTTGCGTACAGCTAAGACGTTTTGGTCTCTACTTTTGTTCAAGGAAAGCTTACATTTAGTTTCAGGGGACGCACAATCGACGGAAATCCTTCCTCAATACCCCAGTTATTGCAAGAAATCACATTCAAAGTGGTGAACCGCAATAAGTGTGGGAAAAGTACGCAAAATATGATTTGCCAAAAGCTACGGGGCCGGGGTGCGTGCTTCGGAGATAGTGGCGGCCCACTGATCGACGCCCAAAATAAAACTTTAGTTGGCGTAGTCTCGTGGGGAGAACAGAGTTGTGCAAAAGGTCAAGCTACCTTCTATACTAGGCTGGGTAATTATGTTGACTTTATCAACAAGCAAATGAGTCAGTCGCCAGGTCGCCTGCCGTCCAAAGTCCCTCAGTATCCGTCCACTGTCACTGGAGTCCATCCTCGTCCGCCTGTAGTCCATTATCCTCCGGTTGTAGTCATTGATCAGCCTAGCCATGATCATGGCTACAAGTCAGCCACCAAAGGCCAAACAAAGAAAAACGCACCCGAAAACGTCGGCGGTGTGGACGAGTAGGGTGGAGGTGCGCTGCCCGGAGTGCAAGGCTCCGATTGTGTAAGAGGCTATCACCACCAGGCAGGCGACCGATGGATCAGGATCAGGATCAGGATCGGGATTTTATTTCGCCCGAGGGCTGTCCGCTGAGGGCCTGGCTAGAAATGTATTTACAGCTCTCTACACTCAACACCCACATCCTGAAGCCTCACATTCTTTGGCTTGACTTACTCCTCGCCGCTCCGTACTTTACAGGCCCCGCTCCAAGGCCGATTCCCCCAAGGTTTATCGGCGGACATGGGACCGCGGGAACGGTTTCAGCGATGGACAAAATCCTCGCATCATGTTGTCACAGCACGTCAAGCTTGCAGGGTGCTGGGCCATGCTACACTATGAGTGACAATATCTTGCTGCGCGGAGCGCGATAAAGGAGGGCGATATGTTGGCTTCTGCAGCATTTTTTAGGTCACAAATAACATCATCTTACTACTGCCCTTCATAAATGGTTGTCGTCTGCTATTAGATTTAGCTCTCGCCGCTATAGGCTGCTCACAAATATAACCAGAAACAGACTCTTCGTAAAATTTACCTTATGAGCTTTTCAATTTGATGCACTTCTACTATAGTCATTAACGCTAACAGACTATTAAGTCTTTTAACCATATGGCAGTTATTGGAACATATCATATCGCGTAAGTAGCCAGTAAGCTAGTAGAATTCTTATTGAATCCCTCTAAATACCATCATGACATTGACGACGGAATTGTTTGGGAAGATGACAGACTCCCTAGCTAGCATTGAAATATAAGAGGAGGCTGAATGGCTCATCAAAACAGATAGCATACAAGGACAATTCCACTGACTCGACGACCATGGCTGCTCACTTGTGATCGCTACAGTTCTTGGGCTAATTGGAAGTCTAGTGGGCACGATTCTCTCGTCATAGAACATGAAACCTTGATTTATGAAGCTGCTGCAGCCTGCGGGGTCCGTGTCGGCACAAACCGTTCCAAGAGTTAGGCATTGCAACCGGGGCGCTACTAATAGGGCAGAGGAGTAGTTCCTTACAGGATGCCCAATCATATTAAAGTATCTGTGTCTCATGGCATCACTTTCACCTTGTTATGTTTCAGGAGACTTTAGTGTGGCCCATGATCTCGATCCAGGCCCCACCTCTGCATTCGGCCGTGGTCGAGGTCAGAAACGGCGCAAAATCACGAAAGTTTACACATGAGTAATCAGGGACGGCGGACGTTTTCCTGATATTTGCGATTGGGCTCGGTTAGGGCAAGCAGGGAGAATCGTAGCTTCCCGCTTTATAGCACATAAGGCAATAAACAGTGAATACATTTTAGTGCAGCAGTATGCAATGCGTTGTTACAATGCGTTGTTGTGCCTCAGCAGCAGCAGCAGCATAATCAATTAATCCGAAGCCTTCCTCGCGCCTACGGCGTCGATGGAACCAGCTGCAGTAAGTATCTCGTATTTTTGGAATCAGAGACATAGTAAACTGCTCTTTATAAATTGAATGCGCTTCTTCCACCTAGTGAAAGACGAGATTGAAGTGAAAGTGTGCGCCAGTGGTCTCAATCTCCGAGACGTACTTTTGGGCATGAAAATGATCCCCGGCCGCCAAGAACCCGTTTTTGGCTACGAGATGGCGGACATTGTGCGCCGCGTCGGGCCGAACGTCACCAAGTTGGCCATTGGAGACCGTGTCGTCGGCGGCGGCAGCGAGCGGAGCATCGCGACATTACTGACAATCCGTGAAGTCTTGTTTGAGAAGCTACCCAGCTACATCGGCTTTGTCGAGGCTGCCATCCAGGTCGCTCATATGCTCGGCGCCGAGATCTACAAGACGGTGGGCCGCGACAGCAAGGTGAACTACTTAATGAAGACCTTCAGCCTGGCCCGGAATCGCATCTTCAACTCCCCGAACGACTCCTTTGTGCAAGGCTTGCGGTGGGAGACTCAAGGCAGAGGCGCCCATGTCGCCCTCCACTCGCTCGCCGGCGAAGCTTCTTCACGCCATGTAGAAGTGTGTCCTTAAATGGGGGCATCATGGTCTGAATTGGTAAGCGTGATCTCTTTGGTAATGCGCAGCTCGACATGGCGCCCTTTCTGTCTACCGCCCAGACCATTGACTAATCTATGACTTTACTTTATTTTTTCTTCTTTGTTTAGCCGTAACCCTTAGATAACCCTAATAGGTGTTGGCTCAAATCTCATGCAAGAAATAGGCTGACAGCGGTTCCACAGTCCGGGCACGGGCACCTGCTCCTACCTATGTCTCTAATAATCCCTCACCAACGTTCAGTGGGCGAGCACCTACTTCGCGACTTGCTCTTCCACACTTTCGCACTTTATTTCCTCAATCTTTCGAGCATCTGGCAATCTGACTCGTCCGGGGTGCTTGACGGTTAACTAGCTGCGCCGGGACGGCCTTCTCCTCCCCATACAGATTTGTTAGGAAACACATACACACATCTAATCCCCACACACCGCTGTCCCCTATTCCCGCTCAAACCCCATTCCGTCATCATCATAAACAAACAACCTCAAAATCGCCTTCGCCACCTCCCCACCATCATGTTCGAGATGGGCCGTCTCCGCTGCTCTATCCGCATGTCCCAGATCCTGAATACTCCCCTTCTCCACCCTTATCTGAATCTGCCTCTTCACCATATCCTCATCAAACGCCAAGTGCGCCTGTGTGGTGAACAGCCTGTCCGGAATGTACAGTCCCTGGATGGGCGTATGCTCACTATGTCCCCAGCAGGATACGTCGGTGTTTCCGGGAAGCAACCCGCCGGCCGTTTCGTGGTTGGGCATCGCGGAGACCTGATCTTGGTGCATCTGGTGTAGGTGGATGTGGTTTTGGCGTGTGCGGAAGAGTCGCTGGCCGGTTGGATTGATATTGATACGGCAGTGACCGAGTTCCCAGTCTCCGGAAGGGGCTGGTCCGACTATCCCGCCGAGGAGGCGTGAGAGGAGCTGGTGGCCGAAGCAAACGCCTGTGAAGTGAAAGTCTGGCCTTGATACCCACAAATCTGAGACATGGTCAGTCTTCCATAGTAAGTTGCTAGAATAGAGGAGAACATGCCTTTGAGTAGGGCTAAAAGATCTAAAATCCAAGGGTTATTCGCATGTGCATCATACACACTCCCCGTTATCAACAGTCCATCATACCCGTCGAGTTCCTCCCTTTTCGGCATGCGGCCCCCTCTCTCCGTCACAACAAACACTTGGTTTGTCTCAATAGCCAGCGGCGGATGATGCCTCTCACCAGCTTTGGAGAAATGGTGATGAAGAATCTGGCCGAATGAGCCGCGCTCGCTTTGCGTATCAGGATGCGGCTCATCCGTCTCCAGGACCATGAGGCGCACTTTTGGTGAGTCTCTTGCTGGTATGTGTACTTGAGCCATGGTTCCGCGCGGTATGTATCGTAGCATGTGCCGTTGGTCCACAATATGAGTTTATTCCTGCATTTGGTGCGACTCGAGGTGGGAGTGAAAACGTGGGGCAGCTTCACTTTTAAATAAAGAGCTTATTTGGGATACCCTGCATGCCGTGACAATTGATCAAGCACGCCATTACTCAGCTTTCTTGGAACGGGAGCTTTTTTGACAAAATTTTCCGGTTCTTTTCACTACAATACATCATAGGAGGCTTGGCCGTGACGTCAGACTGGGTGAATTGCCCCAAGACAACCAACGCGCAAGCTCAAAGGTGGGAACTGTTTCCACAAGAAGCTCTGACTGTGGATAGTCACGTAACTAACCGTCAAACTTTTGCAAGCGACGTCAGTGGACCCACCATCACGTCTCGGCAGGTTGGCATTGCCAATGCTCAGGGAAAGTGTCCATTTTAGAAGAACAATACTTGATAAAATAGAGATCAAGTGAATTTAGTAGACGAATGGGATTTGTACCTGTTTTAAATCTCATCCGTTTTCTCTCGTGTCAAGCATGCCTTGAGAAAGATTCACAAAATTCCGCATCCTGGATTCTACTACACAAAGACGAGCTTCCGTCTATTTAACGTGCTTTGCCTTGGCCATTTACCCACATCATGGTCTTGATCATATTCCCTTCGCCTGTTCAATTCGTCTTGTTCTCTCTCTCTATTTGCATATCCAACACCTTCTGGAGCTGACCTGGTGGCGCATCCTCTCTCTCCATGACTACCTCAAACATAGACAGCCCATTCGTATTATTTACCCTGTCGTCGTCGAGAATTGTCCTCAACTCAGCCCAAGTCTTGGCAGAGGCAGTGTATGTATCTTTAGGGGCGCCGAAAAAGCTTGGGGCTTCCAAGTAGCGCCATGGAGCAACATCGTTGTACCCTTGCCTTCTTCCGTGGATGAATCGTTCGATTGAGTAGCCGTCGTTGTTGATCAAGACGATAACCACATCGAGGTTGTGTCGGATCATGGTGGACATTTCCTGAGCAGTCATCTGAAAGCTGCCGTCGCCGATGAAGAGAATCGTCTTGGCCTTCTTGATTCCATGCCATTTGGAGGCGGAAATGAGTTCTTTCTGGGCTAGGGCGGCACCCTGGGCCGCGGGAAGCATATATCCGATAGAAAGCCAGGTGACATGTGTAAAGGCTCGGCAATTCTTCTGCAGAGGCATTTCCCGTACGCCAAACCCAGGAGTTCCCGTCTCTCCCATAACAATATCACCGGGTCGGATGAGGTTAGCGAGAATTTGCCACACCTTATCTTGCTTAATGATATCATGGCCAGAAGGTGATGAGACATCGAGAAGCTCGTAATTTGGAATATCAGGGTAGGGGCTGTAAGACTTGATCTTGCTCATATCGAGAGCCTTAATGAGACGTGACAGGATGAGTTTGGCAGGAATATCACGATAATGCTCAGCTCCTATCTTGATACCACCAATTGTAAAGGAGATCATTTCACCACCCTGTGGTATGCTATTCCACATGTAAGTATTCGTTCCGCTAAAGTGAGGACCGAAGCAGAGCACCAAGTCGGCGCCATTCACAAAATCATGTACGGCTTTCTTTCCCCACTGCCCCTGGTACACACCATGATAATTCTGCTCTGTCTCCTCTACTAGACCTTTGCCGAACGGTGACGTAAAAGTTGGCCACTTCGTCGTGGAAACAAGCTGCTGCAGAGCGTCCAAGATGCGAAGCGGTCTGCTCTCACCGTCAATGTAGATGATGGGCTGTTTGGCAGACTCTATCCTGGCGAGGATCTTGGCCAGTACGTCATCCAGAACAGGAGACGCCTCGGGCTCGGGAACGTGAATCGGCGTCTGCAGTCTGTCACCAGAAACGGATGCATCAACCATGTCAACAGGCAACTCGATGTAGACGGGTCGGCAGTGCAGCAGACACTGGATCAAGACGTCATCAACCTGCTGCGCGCTTGTCGCAGCGTCCCAAAGCCTTGTCTGGGCGATGGTAACCTGTGCAGCCATTTGGGCGAACCTCCTGTACTCGCCATCATTCAAGGTATGGTGCATCAAAGTCCGGGTTTCCTGGAGTTGGCGGGCGGGAATGCCTACGATGTGGACGACGGGAGCGAACTCGGCGTACGCCCCGGCAATTGCATTGATGGCGGAGAGCTCGCCGACCCCGAAGGTGGTAACAATGGCACCGAGCCCCTTGATTCGGGCGTAACCATCGGCAGCATATGCAGCATTGAGCTCGTTGGCGTTGCCCACCCAGTTCAGACCGGCGGGTTCGACATGGTCCAGCATGGTGAGATTGAAGTCGCCGGGGACGCCATGGACCGAATCGACACCGAGCTGGCGCAGCCGGGTGAAGAGATACTCTGCAAGCTTTACGGGGGCCATGATGGGGCAGGCAGCTTCAAGATCTTGTGCTCGCCGACAATGGATGATCGCGGTGTGGTAGTTTGTAAGGGTTGAGAATAGACGGTCTTGCCGCACGCAACCGGAAGTCGACTTATAAAGGTGCCTCTTGCCCCCACTTCCTTCTACCCCGATGCGCCCACGCTCCGCGGCTTGTTGCGGGCCTAGGTCGGAACACTGCCCACGGCTAATGGCCCGTGTACTCTCCGTAGTCAGTCACAAGGGCGCAAAATGTCCATTGTCAATCAAGTCGCACACACACATCTCGTGCGCCTTCCCCCGCGCTCATTCTCCGGTACGGCCGGAAGCTCGGGATACGGAGCAGCCAAATCTCATCTCAAATGCCACGCTGCTTCGATTGCCCAAATTAGCACCTTCAGGCAGGGCCGCCGCTATTATGCAGGCAGACATGCATGCAACCACAGTGAAATGTTCCTCCCGGATTTACCACCACAGCAACTTGCGCCGGCACCCAGAATCCGCGAGACGGGCTTGACATGATTCAATGTCGCAATTTCTCCCGGGCGATAGACAAGGAAGGAGAAGCGAGAAACGAGAAACAAGAGGGGGATGGCACTCGTGGCGGAGCTAGCGGTGGGCCGCGACGCCTCGGCTCAAATGTTGTACCGTTTTGCATTGTACGCGAACGGAGCACAACGCATCAGGATCCGATCCAGGGTCAGCGAATAAGCTGCGGCGAAATCACAAAGCTTTCGCAATCACATACAGTACTTGTGCAATTCTTTAGACTTATTGTTGCTTGCCGACAATGGACAAGAAATCTCCCTACATGCGGAATACCTTTATCGTTTTAGGTACCTCGGAAACTGCCCCGCTTCCTCGCTGTACTAGTACGGTATGTGGTCCAGTCCAGCCACGCTTGAATTCTCTATCCGCTTGCCAAATCGGGTAATGGCGATGGCAATACTGGCTCGGGAGTGGATGCACCCCCGCCATAATTTTCATTGGCCTTCAGCAACGAGTTGGCTGCCTTCTTGCGTCCATGCAACCATCCCTCCGATTGATACTAGACGGTTGAGACTCTAGCAGCGACTTTTTTTTGTGAAAGGCATAATTGATGTTCAACATGGCACTCTAGTTCACTAATCAACTGCTGACATTTCGGACTGTTTTCCACAGCAGGTGGAGGTTTGCGTGCCCCCCACAACTTGTGGTCAAATTCTTCAAGTGTATGAAAACCTCTCCCATTCTTCAGAGCATAGACAAAACCCCTCACAAGGTTTGACCATAGTTTAAACGATGTCTTGAAATCAGAGGGATCCTTGGCTCGCATGTTCTAATAAGAACCGTTGAAACACTCACCACTAGAGTTCGAAGCAGCTCACGGCAAAGCGAACTTTGTTTACCAACCAAATGACACGAATTTCCTATATATCAAAGGACCCAAATACACAAATGAAAGCCCAGTTTCAATACCAGTACCCGTCTTCTTCCATCACGTAAACAAGAATTGTCAGCCATCATGCTCCGAAACACCCATCATCCATGTCTCCAAAACTGGTGCTGCAATATGATGGTGTTGGAATCCTGCCGTCAAGTACAATAGGAAGCACGGAGCGGGTCAGGTGGTCACCTTTCGGCCACAATATTCATACGACGATATCAAGTCTCCCACCTTGACTTGTTTTCCTCTTCATATATATACAGAGATTATTAAATATATTGCATTTTGACCGCACGAGGTATCGATACCCCTGCAAAACACCCTGTGCAACCCACATGACCCTTCCTGGTTCTGCGACGTCGATGTACTACTGGTCAAGTGCTGCGTTAACGCCGCTAATTGGGCTTGTAAAGGTCCCAGGCTTGCATTGATTGCTTCGTGAGTTCGGTGGTCGATTCATTGCTGCTGGGATATTGGACTATCGCTGGGCTGTGGTTGCTGCTCCATCATAGCAGTCCTGTGACACACCTAAAGAGTTTAGATTGTGAGCTTTAGATATGTAAGCAGCTTGCCCGCAATCTGTTCAACGTATAGGTGTCTTTAATTATTTATCTGAAGCTGAGGAAGGAGGGAGAAGAGCAAGCTCGAGGTAAGCCTCGAGTTTGCGTGTCTAACAGTTACCGAGAGACGACTTAGGCGAAATTAGACTAATTACACGGCTAGCGGTTTGCACGGCGCATCGGGCGCAGCCCGTGACAGCTAAAGAGCAAACCTGTTTTTTTTTCTCTGCATAAAGTGCCCCGGGCTAAAATTTATTCAAAGGCTATAGGGCATTCTTATTATTTTATTGCCTTGAGTTAGCGGAATAGCTAACTTCTATAAGTCAACATAAAATAATGTGGGGAATGAGTCTTTACCGGAGGTTACAAGACTACCGGTAAGTTTCTTTAAAATAAGCAGATAATTAAGGTTCTATATATACGCTTAGTTAAACTCTTTTTAATGCTTAGAAGAACTAGTTTGTCGACCCAAAAGGCACACCTGACACTCACGTATGCTGGAGTCTGACACACACCCAGCAACGCTCCGTACACTTCGTGAAGGGCTCGCGCTGAGACCTTTGGTAATTCGTAGTAACCTTTCTCTTGCCGAGATCAAATAGTTTTCCAGCTTACTCGTTGATTATAGAGTTACCAGTCACTTCAAGTAAACATATTATATAAGGGATGGATGCACTCAACGCATTTGACAAAAACTTTAGGGCAAAACTTTATGAATTCCTCGCTGTGTCTACCTTATTACGTGAAGGGCCTGAAAGCCACCTATTTATGATGCCTTCCAGGCCTCGTATCCTTGAACCTTGTATCCTAGTAATCTTGTAATCCTGTGACCTTCTTATGTTGCGTTATGTGCCTTTACATAGATGTGAGGTAAAGGAGCAATTTACAGTGGACATTAGCAGGAATAGACGGATTTGATGAAGAGACTGAAAAGTGATGGATTCTAACAATGATGACAATAATGATGATTATGATGATGATCTCCTCTGAAGAGCACTACAACCCTTCTATATATTCCTTCAGCAGCCGGAACATTGACTCGTGTTTTAGCGGCGTCAGGCCATCGGCCGAGTCTCACTCAGGGTCTAACCCGGTACATCCTTGTTTGATAAACCGGAGGGCTTAGTGCATTGTGATAATATAGGCTAACAAACACTCCACAAGTTATACTAGCGGCAGTTATTGCGGGGCTAAATTATTAAGATCTATCCATGTACGGGGCTAGGCCGCAGTTTATTTAATGTGTAGGTGGCGTATAAGTGTCTATCCAACGCTACAAAAGGAAAAAGAACGGCAAGGTCAAGCTTGCGTATCTAAGTAGTTAAGTGACAACATTGGTGAAATAAAGCTAATTACACAACCAACAATCTGCACTGCGCAGAAGCTTCCAGCCGGCAAAGCCGAGACTATAGCGTCCGGCGTAGAGTTTTGTATAATTATCCAAAACTACTTGCATTCTATCTACGCTTTCATGTAAACTTTTGCAGCTATAATAATAATTACTATATTGCTAAATAAAAATGCTTGTCTATGTAAAGGATAAATTCTATTTTTTCTATTAACAAAATGAGTATTATTCTTGTCACGGGTTATGCCCGACGCTTTGGCTCCGGGCCCGACCTACGATCTCGACCGCTTTTGCATAATTGAGCCGCACCACACAATATTGATGATTCGATTATACGAACCATTTGATCAATTGATACCAAGCAGCACCACTGAGTCAGCTGGGGTGTTTGGTGTGTTCTTTTCTTCCTGACAAAATAATGCTTTAAATTACTTCAATGCAACAAGGATAAATAAAATTAGATTCTGCGACATTCTACAAGATTCAAGCTACACTATAGGCCCACTTTTGTAGTAGCCTACGCCTGATTGAAAGGATATTTAAAGGGGTAAAAATTCCCTTTCTGTGTAATAGATTTTTACATTTCAATTTATTTGATTCAACCTCTGTAATATTCAACAAATTTTATAATCTTAGCATTATTCGCATATATCTTCTATTATTTTTGTGTCACACAAACGAATAATATCTCCTCCTTGTGCATAGGCCTTTTAGCTTAAATTGCATACTTATTTTCCCTTTTTAGATTGTACGTGTTTTAGTCTCGCGTGGAATTCGCGAGTAACCTTCCCTGCCTTAAGGTTTCTATACAGTTTCTACATGTTAACACTAAAACTAGTGTACTAAGACTTATCACGAGATGTGGAGAGTTAGTTTTCGCTCCGCTTCCGTGGCGCTCCTAGTGTGCACCTGTGGGTTGCACAGGGTTGTGCAATGATCTAGGTCATCGGCTTCAAATTCAATGTATTCATAAGTGTCCGTTATCTAAGAAGAAGAAAAGAAGTCATAGTGGAAGGCACGATATCGTCGTATAAATATCGTGGCTAGAAGGTGACCACGTGACGGGCTCTGTGCTTCCTATTGTGCTTGGCGGCATTCCAACAGCACCCTCTTAATGGGCTGGGCAACTGCTACGATCTGCGCACGAGACGAACAAGCACCTGCAGGTTCAACCGAATTGCAAAATTTTCCGGATTATGCAGCCATGATGCAGGAGACACGCAAAGGCGGTAAATTTAGGTTCTTACACAAGGGTCCTTGCTAACGCGGTTTCCCCCGTTAACTGGCCCTGGTGTATTTGGCTACGCGACGGAGCTGGCTAGATGTGTCGGATAGTGAAGCTGTGCAAAGAAGGACACGGACGTTTATGGAAGGAAGAAAGGTGCTATAAATAGGAGGACTTCAGTGCATTCGAGGAAGGTCAGTGTTGGAATCCTGCTATCAAGCACAATAAGAAGCACGGAGCGGGTCAGGTGGTCACCTTTCGGCCACGATATTTATACAGCGATATTGAGCCTCCCATCTTGACTTGTTTTCCTCTTCTTAGATACAGACAGAGATTATTAAATATACTGCATTTTGACCACACAAGGTATCGATACCCCCTGCACAACACCCTGTGCAACCCACAGTCAGAATCATCATTATCATCCACTTCTTGAACATACTTTGTGCGGGGATTTGAGCACCCCTAGGGTAGCTACGTGGAGGAAAGATTGCTCTTTTGCAGAGAAGACGTTAGTCAGCTTTTGATCAGTGTATTTATAGTTAGCATAGTCACCTCAGAATGAAAAAGAATCATGCCTTCTTTGTGAAGCAATTTTGCCCTTTTGAAAATTTGACTTTGCCTTCGAAGCCTGTTATTACAGATACTGACTACCTGGTGCATGAACCATTTGATCAGATGCAATAGAGTATAGCTGCAAGCTCAATTGAACAGTAGCCTGACTGTCTTACGATACCGCTTTCTGACTTCGACACACGGACTTGTCCACAGTTACACAAGCAACTTATACGATAAGATAAAGGCAACTTGAATACACGAACCACCTGATCAATTAATACAGAATAGTACAACCAGCCATACAGGTTGTTTGGTGTATTCTTTTCTTCCTGACAAAATACACACTTTCATGACCACTCGAATTCATACCTGTAGCTTCCAAGATAACGCCAACTTAGGCAACACATGTACTAGGCTTTGACCATCCCTCCACGTAAAGAAACAACAGCAATGCCTAGAAATTGCTCCGCAGATAATTTACTAGACGTTACCGAACTTTCGCAAGCTTGTAAAGTCCCTTGATCTTCCGGGCGTCTAATTGCATATTCCAACAGTAACGGCTAGGTGCGTGGCACCGTTGGCCATCCACCGTTAGCGGCAAATTCGGTCGCGGCATGGGTTGGCGGGATCTTAGAAGAAGCCGCAAGATGAGATGCACTCTGGTTAAAGATCTGGCACTAAGAAGACTCAGGAAAACACGTCACCTGCACTAGACCCCGTTCACAGTTAGAATCGTCGAACATGGTTCAATTTCCCACAAAAGCGCGTCTTTGGCCGCGAAGCCTTATCGCAGCCGGCAAAAAGCCTGACTTCACGGTCCTTTTGCTATCTCTTTGGCGACCGTAAGGCTCACATATCGTAACGTGACCCACAGACACTCCTGTCACCATGGGCGACCTAGAGAAACCTTTGATGGCGCTCTGAAGTCCGACACACTTAAAATGCTACGTACCATGCTGCAGGCAGAGTTAGGGCTGTGGGACGTGCAATGTATCTCTTTGCAGCTCGCAAGCTTGTGGGGACTTCAATTATGGTATATATTAGCGGGCAGAATGAGTACCCTTTCATGCGCTACTTATAATTGCTGTCACCCCCTGTCCGGTACGAAAAGTGAGCCTTACGGTCGCCAAAGAGATAGCTACGTACTAGTGGTACGGAGTACTCCGTAGCAGCCTGTAATAAACGGAGTAACTAGTGACGAAGCGGCTATGGAGCACTGAGCAGTGGGAGTTTGCGCGGACATCTTCGCCACTAGGAAAGTGGGGCGTGTCATAGAGCGGACCCTGCCCGCCAAGCTGGGCGAAGCCGCCACCAGGCTTGCCCGGTTAGATCATTGCCGTAGTTACCTCTTGCTGCGTGCGGAATGCAGAGTACGGAGTACTAGGTACGCATTTTCGCGCTAGTTTACTCCGTTCTCTCTGAGTTGATGGAATCGTTAGTTGGCATATTTTCTATAGCCCATCAATTTATTCTGGCGAGCCCGCTGGCTTCATTTGCATCATATGCGCGCCCTATCGCCGTTTTCCAGACGTAAACCGCCATCTCCGGGAGCTAAAAAAACGACATTGGCCATTTATGTACTTCCTGGCAGCCTCGCTGCGGAGACTTCCAAAAACGTCCTGGCACGCGTAAGCCTTATCGCCGATGTAGTTTGAGACACCTACCTGCTGCGAACCAACGGATTTGTTGGCTTCTACTGTGGAATTTACGTCACACTCGGTCGCGACGAATGTTGGACGTTGCATTACCAATTAAATCAATCAACCCCCAACCAAGGGTGTCCAGCCCGTGGCTTTCATTCAGCCCCCGTGTAACCCCAGCCTGCTTATTTAGCGCTCCACTGCGTACGTCCCCCCGAGGCTTATGTGAGACCAGCCCGCAGAAGGCACAAATCATATCAAAGCAGGATGTAATACAGTCACACTCCCCTCATGTGGCGCCTGTATTTCGTATCAACCCGGGCGGTGCTGGTCGTCATTCCGCTGTGTCAATGGAGCCTGCTCGCGTACCATTCTCCATGATTCGTTCCAGAGTCCATGTGGCGGTAAAATACGGGCTGCCGGCAGCCCGACATATGGGCGGCAGAGACATGAGTACGGTAGCGGGTGGTTTGTTCCAGCCGGTGTATGCCCAATTGGGGCACTTTAAAGAGAGGGCTGTGGCATTTAAGCCTGTGTCACCACATAGCGAAGGTTTACGCTGTGTTTTGTCTTCTGATCACTTGCAGTAGTTCGAATCCCATAACTCTGGTTACCTCGCCGTACAACCTTCAATCTAATCCTGAACACCATATTTGAAAGCCGACAGGACAGAGACACACAATTCCAGTTGAGGCTCTCATCATGTCCTCAACCCAATCTGGCTCGGGCCTAGCCTGGGGTTCTCTCATGAATTTGCTAACCCGCATTAAAGAAGACGTGGACAGCCAAAGCACGAGAGTCGGACCAAACCTGGAATTCCTTCATAAGTTTGGCCAAACATTCCTCGACAACGGTCTAATCGATGACAGAAGCTACTTGGTGGGCAGTACTCCGTCCGTAGACCCTGTTCTGATTGCTGACATTGTGTCCAGTATGAGGATATCATCGGTCTTGCGGCTTCCCTTCCTAATGGCTCTGGACTGCGAGATGATCTATCTGGTCAATTTATCAAGACGCTTTGGAAAAATCTCGAACATCCTCCTGTTTCCTACCTGGGTGATCAGTTCAAATACAGGACTGCAGATGGCTCCAATAATGTAAGTCAACTCTTTGTTGTGCCCTGAGTAAGTCGCTCACATCCTTTCGCAGAACATCATGTATCCTCGGCTAGGCGCAAGCAACAGCCCTTATGCGCGAAGTGTTGTGTCGCAGCATAAGCCTGCCCGAGTCCTGCCAGATCCTGGCTTGATTTTCGATACCATTCTCTCACGTGAAGGCGCTGCTCGCCCACACCCAGGCAAAATATCGTCGACACTCTTCTACTTCGGTACCATCATCATACATGATATTTTCCGAACGTCCGACGTCGACAATACCATTGTCAAATCTTCGTCATACCTTGACCTCGGACCTCTGTATGGACACAATCAAGCTGAACAAGATCAAGTCCGGACTTTCAAAGATGGACTGCTTAAGAAGGATGTCTTCTCTGAGTCCAGAATCCTAGCACAACCACCTGGAGTGGGTGCTTTGCTCGTATCGTTCAATCGCTTCCATAACTGGGTGGTTGGAGAGCTTGCTGTAATCAACGAGAATGGAAAATTTAGCCTGCCGGCTGGTCTTAAAGAGGGCGATTCTGGGTACGAGGCTGCTGTTAAGAAGAGAGATAACGATCTTTTCCAAACAGGCAGATTAATCACCTGTGGTCTTTACGTTAACATCATCCTCAATGACTATCTTCGGGCCATATTGAATCTCAATGATAACAAGGTTCGTTCTGACTGGAGACTCGACCCTCGCGATGCCTTCCGGAGCGTTTTCGATCCGGATGGCACCCCTCGCGGAATTGGCAATCAGGTTTCGGTCGAGTTCAACTTTATCTACCGTTGGCACGCAGCGGTCTCGGATCGTGACGAGGTGTGGCTGCAGGATTTCATTACCAAGATCTTTGGCCCCGACGTGGATCCTTCCACCCTCACCCCTGCCGAATATCTGGGGAAGCTCAAGGCATGGTTTCACAACAATGTTCCTCGGGATCCGACAGAATGGACGTTTGGCGACTTGAAAAGAAACAAGGACGGTGGATTCGATGACAAGGATCTCGTCCAGCTGCTGAGGCAGGGCACTGATACTGTGGCAGGCGCTTTTGGTGCCAAGAACATACCCACGGCATTGAAGGCGATTGAGATGCTCGGTATCCAGCAAGGTCGAGAATGGGGCGTTGCCACCTTCAACGAATTTCGGCAGTTTTTCAAGCTCAAACCTTTCACGTCCTTCAAAGACATCAACTCCACTGAAGAAGGAGTTGCTGAAGCTTGTAAGTTTTTGATGCGAATGGGCTTGTGCTATAGAAGTATAGGGTGACTGACTTAACTCTAGTGGAGGCGCTCTATGGCCATCCTGATAACGTGGAGCTCTATCCTGGCCTTATGGCAGAACAAGCTAAGAAGGTGTTTTCGCCGGGCTCCGGGCTCTGTCCTGGTTTCACCATATCCGAAGCCATTCTCTCAGACGCAGTCACCCTCGTCCGCGGTGATCGCTTCTATGCGCACGAATACGGTTCCCAGAGCCTGACTAGCTTCGGCTTAACAGCTGCCAGCTCTGATTATGACGTGGCCGGCGGCGGCGTTATGTACAAGCTGCTCATGAGGGCGTTCCCCGCATGGTACCGAAGCAACAGCGTGTACGCGTTGTACCCATTCAACACACCAGGTAGGATCAAGGAAATATTCGCTTCGGGGGCTGCGCCTGTTCCAGCGCTCGATTTTAATGCGCCTTCCTTCGTTGGCCCTCCCGTTCCGGTAATCTCGTGGCAGGGCATAGTGCAAATGTTGCATGACCAGACTAACTTCAAAGTTCCTTGTAAGTTTCTTCCGTTGGCTACGTCTATGGCAGGTGAGAGGCTGACAAGAACATCCAGGGGGACCTCACACTGCTCAGCTCACGGGGCATGACTACATGCTGAGCGGCGATAAGCCCTCCAATGCAGCCCAGCGGAAGTTTGTGCAGGACAAAATGTATTGTCCTAAAGATACCCTGGCTGAAGTGCGCACCTTTTATGAGGGATTGACTGCCGATCTCATCAAGCGCAACGGTCGCAAACTGGGCGGATCCTACCAGATCGACATTGTTCAGGAGTGAGTATTCCGCGCCACGATTGGGTTTTCTATTTTCTAAACTCAACGTAGCATTGGTAACTTGGCCCACGCCGAGTTTGTCGGTCGCTTTTTCGGCATTCCACTGCGCCCCGAGGACTCTGAACATTCAGCGACCACGAACTCGTACACTCCCCGTGCATTGTACAATGTGTTGGCTCACCTGTTTGAGTATGTCTTTTTGGACCTTGATACCGCTAAATCGTATAAGCACCTAGTCACTGCGACCGGAGAAACAAAGCAACTTGGAGACATTCTTTATCGAGTCACCCGAGAAATCAGGTCAGGGGAGGACGGTAGCCTGAGGAGACTCGTCGAAGACACTCTCTTCAACAAAGCCGACACCAGCGTAGAAAACTCTGATAGCCTGAAGCATTTCGGTGCGGCTCTTGTCAAGAGACTGATGGAGCAGAGTCAGGGGAGCGACGCTGAAGTGATCGATGAGACAGTGTGGACTGTGATACCCACGGCCGCCGCTGCATGCGCCACCCAGGCTCAAGCTGTGAGTAGTCCAATGACTTCCGCAGCTATTGCTCCTTTGTGTTACAAGAATCATTATACTAATGTATTTTTTCCAACATAGTGGGCCCAGTTGATCGACATATACCTCTCGGATGACTATAAAAGCCACTGGCCCGAGATCCAGCGGCTGGCGCAGTCCGACGACCCAGCGTCATTTGAGGTGCTGAAGCGATATGCACTAGAAGGGTGAGCCATTTATTGATTCCTATTACTCTTCATATATACTAATTTAATCGTCTTCTTCATAGATTTCGTCTATTCCCAGCCGCTTCAGGGGTGCTTCGTGTCGTAGCGTCTCCAACTCCAGTGACGATACCTTCAGCACCCACTCCCCTCGCCCCCGGAGCAACAGTCTTTGCCGACTTCATAACAGCTGGCCGGGATCCTTCCAAGTTCCCAGAGCCGGAAACCATCAAACTCGATCGGCCGTACGATTCATACATCCACCATGGCTGGGGACCTCACTCCTGCTTGGGTCGACCCATCGTTGAGACTGCTGCGGCATCCATGCTGCGCCAGTTCGCCCTCCTCTGCCCAAACCTGAGACGAGCGCCTGGAGAAGCTGGCGAAATGAAGAAGAAGCTGTACAATGGGGCGTTCCCGGTTTTCTTATCCCAGGACGGCGGTGATTGGGAAAGCTTCCCAGTCGGTAAGTGACCAGCAAGTCTCCATCGTGCAACAGGACAATACTGACTATTATATAGCTAAAAAGGTTCTCTTTGATGGAATTAACGGCTTGAAGCAGAATGGCGACATGAATGGCTATTAATAACATGGGCTCTGTGGAGATTTTTCAGTCAGTGGCAGTTTCCAGTTGCAACTTAGAATTCTCACGAGGTTAAATAAAGTAGTACACCACTCAGAGCATATTGTGCAAGCTTTCAATACGTGAACGAGCTGTGAGAATTTTTCTGCGTAGTGGCGGCGGTATGGCCAGCTTTGAGGTTCTCCCTGAGTGGATGTAATTGACTCCGTAGGCCAAGGATCTACTAACAGATCAATCACAATATCCTCCTGTCATGTAGCTGTAAAAGCATAGAACCCTAATATGAGGCTCGCCTCCGAAGCTTCGGTTCTATAAGAACTTGTGCTGCTGATAAACACGGGACAAGGCTGCTCCCCGTACAGGTCACTGGAGAATGACACGTCCTCAAGGAACGATACGAGTAGGTTCAAGTGTGTGCGGACTTCTCCTACCTCGGGCTTCTGATGCGAACGTTAATACCCCTCGCTGTGTCCGGCACAAAGTAGCCAGACAACTCTTAGTCGACTACGGCGACAATTTTGCCGTTGCTCACCATGCATTTGAACGATGACAAGTCATTATACATTTTGTCGCTAGAAAGGAACACGCCAAGCACCCAAGTAACCTTGTGGTACTGTTTGGTATCAATTGATCAAATGGTTCGTGCATTCTGGTTGTCGGTATCGCAAGGCGCGTTTTATTTACACGTGGGCGGTCAAAATCATAGGTCAGAGGTCGTAAGTCAGAATCGTAAGGCGTCGGCTTGTACGTGCAATTGAACCCGTTGCCTTGTTCAATTGCATATGATCAAATGGTTCATGTATTCGAGCAGTCAGGATCAAGCAATAATAAGCATTCATTAATAGAGCCGGGATCTTAAAGTGTCAAATTGCTTCACAGAAAAGGCATGGTTTCTTTTTATTCTGAGGGAAGCTACGTCAACAATAAATATACTGTTCAAGGCTGACTAAAATCATCCTTGTCAAAGAAAAATCCTTTACCCACGCAGCTACCCTAGGTATGCTGGAATTCACACACAAAACATGAAGCTGCGGTCCAGGCGTTCACCGTCGTCGACCTTGGAGTATCCTGGTCAAAGTTACCGGAAGTTCACTCTATAAATTCGTGTCGATTCAGGATCCAGTCGCACGTGCCCGACAGCCTGTTTTTCACGGAGACCTCGTATAGGTCGTTCGAGCCATATTTGCACCCAATCCAGACATATTTTCCCACGCTTCTTAGCTGAGAATGTTAGTGCCGCATAAACGGTAATACTTCAATGTACGTACCTTCACAGCTCTCTTCCATACTAGAAAGAAGACCTTTGAGTTCGAGCGTCGATGCAGTGCTTATTGACTTGGCTGCCTCTCGTGGTTAGAATTTAGATTTGATCTGGTTTCTTGTTTACTCACAATATCCCACGATGCCAGCGTGGGATGCACAGGGGGTTCTGCAACGATCTAGATCGTCGGCTGCAAAATGCAATATATTGATAAGTCTGTCTGTCTGTCTAAGAAGGGGAAAACAAGTCAAGGTGGGAGGCTCGATATCGCCGTATAAATATCGTGGCCGAAAGGTGACCACCTGATCCGTGCTTCCTATTGTGCTTTGACGGCAGGATTCCAATAACCAGAGTCTTCAACGGGTACCAAGTTATATAAGCTCTGCACCAGTGACCCCAATCGTTCAACTTACTCTACTCGCTTGGCCTTCGGTGTTAGTGCCCAAAGAAGCTTCCTCATCCTACTCGCTTGGCCTTCGGTGTTAGTGCCCAAAGAAGCTTCCTCATCCGGGACTCGGCTGTTCCGTCGAGATTCACAACGAATTTTGATGGAAATGAAATATCGTCTCCACGGCTGATGTTTTCAATTGATAGAAGCAGGTCCTGATTGTGGAGAGGACTTGCAGCAGTTTATGGTGGCTTTTCAATAAGTCGCCTCGATTTATGCCCACAGCTGCGTCGCAGTGCTGTAAGCGGACCTCTTCAGCTTTGAACTGGGTCGACAGATAATGCGAGTCGGTCCCAAATTCCTTGTATGAATCAAACTGGTATTGTGTGGGACAGTAATCCATGGCCATAGCTCTAATGTGATTTTGCAGCCCTCGGTGCTATTGGCCGCACATGTGCACCAGCAGCGATCCGGCCTACAGCGAGTAACACTGCAGTACTCAAGGTCGGCGAATGGAGAAATTTATTTGGTCTGCTGTGCGAGTTACCAGCTACGTAGTGAACCTGTTTAAGCCCATGGCGCTTCAAAGTCTTGCAGCGATTGATGCCCTGTCCTAATCCAAGCCGCCAGTTGCTGAGGGTCTCGCGGCGTCAGACGAATGCCAGTCGCGCATGGCACAGCTTGTGCATCGCTTGTCGAAACCTGGTCGTGGATTGGATCCATGTCGAGTGTGCTCTGCCGACAAGCCCGGAACGATGGAAACGCAGCAGCCATAGCTTTGCTGTCCAGCTCAGCGCGCTCTAGCTTGAAGAAGTGCAGTGTTAGAGCTAGAACTCCGTACACGGTCTTGGTTACGTCTATGACAGTAATGGCGTGGCGCGGCGATTAGTTCAAATCTGAGGAAGAATGTGTAGCGTGGAGACGGCAAGGTCCAGGAAGAAGAAGAAAAGGCGGAAGACATACTCGGAATACCAAGGCAAAGCCGTCTTCCGGCTCCATGTCCCATATGCGAAACGCCAATCTTGTCGCCGCCAACGCCGGTCATATCCGTGCGACCTTGATTCCCGCCCATCCATCGCTCTGGTACAAACCTCTCTGGGCAATCATATCCAGCTGGGTCACGGTTAATCTGGAATGAATTGTAGATCACCATAGTGCCTTTGGGGATAAAGTGGTCGCCGATGTGGGAGTCGTTGGACGTTTCTCGCGAAAAGCCAAGGCGAACGGGTGTCCAGTAACGGCCTGCTTCGAGGCCCAGTGCCTTGAGATACTCGACGCGATCTGTGTCGTACGGGTCGGGCACTTCGCCGTTGTACACTTCTCGAATAGCACTATGGGCCCTTTCTTGGAGTTCATTATGGGAGGCTAGGTAACCCATCAGCCAGTTCAATGTGGTGCCGATTGCCATGCCTGAGCCAGAAAGAGTCGTCATTAGCATGTATTCGTCATACTCAGAAAGCCGCTCTGGAAGGGCTCGGAAGAGATCGCCCAGCTGTGAAGGCGTCATATCACCGTTCTTGATTCGCCCAGTCAAACCGTCGAGTTGTTGCTTGCAGTACATGCTTTGGTTAAGCCGTAACTCCTGGGATCTCTCCTCTGTGGCGTTCAGGCTCAACTGTGGGACAGGCAGGCCGAGAAGTTTGGCGACAGGGCGTATCCCGGAAGTGACAGTATTAATGAGAGTTTCGGAAAACCGGACCTGAGGTACCCAGTCATGGAGCGGAGTGCCCAAGGTTCTCAGCCTGAATATATTAATCTCCGTATCGCAGATCAGTCTGACAAACTCTTCGTCATGAATGTATCCGACAAGTTGATCTGTCACCGTCCCAATTGTAGTGGACCACAAGACATAGCCCAAATCTTGTGGATCTGATTCCGCGTCGGCTAGTAGCTTAATCAGACGGAGAAAGCGCCTAGAAGCAAAATGATTGTACCTGGATGATGTTTTAGAGGCAAAACCTCCACTGTAATTGATGGCTTATCTTAGACTTACCTAGGTAACCTTTGGGCGGTGGTATGAGGGCCAAGCAGCTTCCGCAGCTTCGACACATTAGGAGTCCATCTAGACGCTAGAGACCAGCCAGGTTATCAGTGGGATGGAGGTGCGAGCGCAGGCATACAGGTAGATCGATCAACACTCACTTCCCATCGTCAATACTCCACCTGTGTCAGCGCCATGGACAAATGTTTCGTGCCAAATATCCCATTCGGGTCGCGTCTGATAGTTGGCTCCCTGCTTGACCAAAGTTTTTGCAACTGCCGCTCGAGTGTTGAGGATGACCTATGGACCAACTAGTTCATATAATGTTCATTCACCACGGCACTACACTACAGGTATTTCTACTCACAACCTCCTTACTTCCAAGAACGACACGAAAATAATCTCGGTATCGCCTAGACCATGTGTCAAGCGTTTTTGCGTGCCCTTTCCGCAGCTATTCACAATGTTTAGTCTTCAGTCTCTTTGAACTTGAGCAGGAGTAAGGGATGCTTACCTCGAAGATACTCCCGAACAAAGGCATTCCTTGGGGTCCCGGTACTTGCAAGCGCGACTTGTGACCACCGTATGCTGCGCATACAAAGCATGCGGCGAGTGTCAGAAGAAAAGCGACGCGATAGGCATAATTATCAGCAGCCGTGATAGTAGGACGAAACATAGACGCTTGATCTGCTGTCTGCGAGAAGGACTGCATTCCGTCCATATTGGCAAGTAAAAAAAATGAGAAGGCGCATTGTGCGAAGAGAATCTTGGTCTAAGAGCGAGTTGAATGCTGTTTAAGTATAGAAATAATGCAATTGAGCCTCAGGAATAGGCACTGTTGCGGATGCTTTCTCCTCATCCTCTTCCTCCTCCTTCCTGCCTCTATTCCCCGCTCCGCATCCCCCGGTGCCCAGATGCGTTAAGTGCTGACTGCTTTCACCCCTGGTTCATCAAGCCCCCGCTCGCTACAGCATCAGATATTCATTACCTTCCTAAAAGTATTGATTACTCCGAGGTCGCAAAGTCCAACCCTGTGTTTCTTCAAGCTTTTTATGCTACCTGGCTAGTTGTTTGTTGGCTGATGGAGAAGGCAACGAAGTTTGAGAGTAAGACGCATGCAGATCGCTACTGTGTTACCAGCTGGTACAGTTCGCCTGCTTTCTTCACCGCTCAAATACTTACACTCATTGCTTAAACTTAAATCAAAAGCCAAATAAACTACTTATCCCGTTGGTTAAAACTGATAAGTGATGTTAGTTCATGCCAAATGGCGGGTTATATCAATGTCAAGTGACATTGCTATGGAACAAGGGATTCCCACACCAACTGTGTCATTTTATCTCTGATAATGTACTTAAAGTTGTATAATTTATAGACTAGTATGCACCCCTCTACGCTAAACAGTTCTACGCGTCGTCGGATATGCTATCCTGTGTCATGCTATCTGCAGGTAACTTAGGTACAGACGCTGAATTTTAGGATAAGCGACTAACTATTCGCTAAATGGTACCCACAATTCTACTCACGTCAAATTGACCATCGGAAAGAAGTCTCTATTTCGGGTTAAGACTCTTCAAAGTATGTCGGCTAGGTTTGTGAAGTCCCACCTATTAGT
Source organism: Conoideocrella luteorostrata (assembly GCA_032433595.1). Classification (NCBI taxonomy): domain Eukaryota; kingdom Fungi; phylum Ascomycota; class Sordariomycetes; order Hypocreales; family Clavicipitaceae; genus Conoideocrella; species Conoideocrella luteorostrata. Next base: position 35,907 of record JASWJB010000275.1, read on the forward strand.
GTCCTAAGTGCGCTTGCATCCCGGACGACAAACATTGAAAGTAAGAAATGACGTAGCGAGAGGCCGGAATCGTGCGGGATCATCGGCGCTTCCGCTATACGCGAACAAAGTATCAGCGACCATCGGAGCTATAAGGACCAACACTGCAGTACCAAGTGGATTGCTTAATAATACGCGAAGTCACCCTACCACCATGCCTCGAAACGGCTTTCTTGACATGAAAAACCACAACTATTATGGGAAAAGTTAAGTATGACATAAAGTATATGACCGAATAATTGTCAGGCAAATTTTATATGTATAGTGATTGTCTTTATTTCTTCCTCACTAATGATAATAGACAAGCTGTTTGTCTGCGTGGCGATAGGTTGGGCGAAGTTTGCGCTTTTTTTTTTAAAACCCACTTTGAGCACCGAAGATCAGTCGAGCTTTCTGCCGTGTTGACAGGGGAGCTTTGGGTAGTGATTCCGGGATAATAGCCCCATCGCACTCAAAGAGGAATATGCCGGCGTTCACATGATAATCAGTGCATGCTTAGTTAGGTTGGTTTGTTTGTGGTTAGTTAGTTGTGTTTCGGCCGGTTAACGTCCGAATCTCGGCCACATGCCCCCGCACCGGCATAAGAGCGATACTAACCGGTTGAAGCCGAGTACAGTTAGAATACGTAGTTCAAGTTCAAAAGCTCTGCGATCAAAATGAACTCTAGTATGCCTCTCTCTTTTGAAATCCAGTGCGCGGACTTTTGACATTATTAAGGATCAATTCGCGAGACACTTCCTTTCAAGAACCATTACGAATACTACCGGCTCAATGGAGCTAGGTACAACGGAGGAGCAAGAACAGCTAGACAATGGAAAATGTGAACCACAGGCACCGGATGGTGGTGTAGCGGCCTACCTTGCCTTGATTGGTTCGTGGTGTATATTATTTTGTACCTTCGGCTTCATAAATTGTGAATAGAGCTTCGCCCTTGGAACTTGTTTACGTCAGCATCGAAACTAATTGCACTGAAGGTATTGGTACTTTCCAAGGATACTACGAAGAAGACTTGCTTAGAGGATATTCCCATAGCACCATTGCCTGGGTTCCGTCACTGCAAATATTTTTTGCCTACTTGAGTGTAAGTGCAAATGGAAAGAATGTGTCGTAGTTTTTGGCTTTGACATAATTGTTACCACAGAATCCCTTTGCCGGCCGCCTATATGATTTATACGGACCTCGATATCTAGTTCTTGTGGGCTCAATTTTGCAAGTTTTTGGCCTAATGATGACTTCACTTTCCACAAAATACTACCAAATTCTTTTGTCCCAAGGCGTTTGCACCGCCATCGGAATGTCAGCCATCTATCAACCAGGTATATATCTATTTTCTGTACCCTTTTTAGTACCCGTTTTATCCACCGCACCAATCTAATAACTCGCGCAGCTACATCCTGTCTAGCAGGGTGGTTCGATAAGAAGAGGGGAATGGCATATGGTATTGCCACAAGCGGTTCTAGTTTCGGGGGTGTTGTCCTGCCCATCATGATCGGTCGTCTTATCCCTCAGATTGGCTTTCCCTGGACGATGCGTGCTGCTGCATTCATGATCCTAGGCATGCTTCTAATAGCAAACCTCACCGTAGCATCTCGGTTACCGCCAAATCCGAAGCCTCTATCTCGCCAGGCGATTCTCGGCCCATTTTTTGACACTAAACTAATGCTCATTAACATCGGGTTCTTGCTCCTGACTTTTGGGGTTTTTATCCCGATCAACTACCTAACAGTTGAGTCCATGAGACACGGTTTAAGTTATAGGCTTTCCCAATACTTGATTGCGACCATGAATGCTGGCAGCCTCTTTGGTCGAATTTCTGCGGGAATAATTGCTGACAAGGTAGGCGCCTACAACACATTTATTGCCTTCTCAGCGCTAGCTGGCATTTTGGTTTTGGCGTTCTACATCCCGGCAGCAAACGACGTAGCGATTTTTATCTTTTCAGTTCTCTTCGGATTTGCCTCCGGGGCTTATATTGCGCTGATAGCACCTATTGTCGCGAAAATCTCTCCCTTATCAGAAATCGGATATAGGATCGGGCTGCTGTTCTTCCTTTCCTCTGTCAGCGGGCTAGTGACTAACCCAATTGCTGGCGCTATTATCGAGCAGTGGCATGGTGAATATACAGGGATGAAGATCTTCTCAGGTGTTATGCTATTGAGCGGAACTGGGCTTGTTTTACTTTCTCGGTTGATAGCTACTAACTGGAAAATGGCTGTTATTTTCTAAGTCTATAGAGGAAGGTAAAAAGCAAAATTCCGCTTTATTTCCTGCACTAATACCGGTGTACTATAATGACTAAGTCAAAGTATAGCGTTCACCTTAGCTTTTTGCTAAAACTATAAACTTACAAAGGCCATAAAATTCAAAACGAGAGCGGCACTAGAGGCGCTTAATCAACCCCAACAGTTCTATTCAAAGACGCAAAACGTAAAGCAAGCAAGTATAGAGAACAGTTGCTCCAAAAAATAACCACATAATAAAGTGTTATGCAATACCCTGGAGACACGTCGAGCTTAGATTTATACACACCGGACCGGATCTGAAGATGTGGTTCCCCTTACCACTAAACTTTCGCCTCTTTTTGCAGCTTCGACGGCAAGAGGCTAGTAGAACAACTTTTAGGTGGTGTGGGGTTCACCGTTATTGGTTGTCGGGGGTAAAGGCAACGACGCGGTTCTCACAACCTGTGTGCCCGCCGATCAAGCACCGAGTGTTTGTCCGTCTTGGCGAGGCTGACTCCCTTAGAGCTGCTTACTCGCAGCTCTGCGAGAGATTTATTACTTGACCTCTAACAGCGAGGGGCGTAAAGCTACGCAAAGCACATATAGCGCTCCCGCCCCGGGCTTCACCCAGACCGACCAGGCTGTTTTGCCATGCACCTTTCTCCCACAACCCTCTTGCCACAACGTAACCGCGCGAAGCCTAGTTGTTTCCCGGCGACTACGTAGGAGTGACCATTGTAGCAAAGGTAATTTTAAACCTTAGCGCTTGAGTCTGTCACGGCGGTTGAGCTCCGATCACGTACTACCCGAAGACATAGACGCGGATGAATATCAAGAACACAGTTACCGACAGCTGGAAGACTTGATCTTGCAAATATAATCAGGTCTCTCGAGTCCAGACAACTTTGATTCAGCTTATACCAAATTTGATAGATCCAGGACAGAATGCATATCATTATACAATCACGGTTTGGAGAGATCAGGATGCTCAGAGCTGAGTCTGATGCAACAAAGTCAGTGACACTGATGGCGTCTTCAAGAAAAAGCTCCTGTCAGTCCTGGTGGCACCAATTTTGATCAGCAGAGTCCGTTAAGTGTACCTGGTTTTACTTTACTGATGCCAAAGGTGGCGAGTCTGTCGAACCTTGGTCGGCCGATAAAATGCGTTTAAAAGCTTTGAGAGACTGCAATTACTGTTTGGAGGCATTATGCGAGGCTTCAAAGTTGGTCTATCAAACACGTATAAGAGCTACGGACGAGATGCAAGACCGGAAAAACTTGATCATCTCTTTACGAGCACGAAGTTTCAGCAAGAGGCAGTACATCGGATGAGAAATGCGTCTGTCACCAGGTCGTTGCACACTGGCCCTCAATTTGTAAACTCCTCCATCGCGCATGTGAAATTTAACTATAAATCTAACCTGCAACCCTCTTGTTTCCTCGATACGAGATACGATTTAGGAACTATAAATGGGTAAAATTAGATTTAACAAGAGTTCACCGGCTAATTCAGGCTGGTGAATCAGAAATATCACCTTCGAGGGAGGTGCAAGAGTATTTTATCTCGCCACAGGGAGATTCAATGCTCGAAACTGCCAATCTCGGCACCGTCATGTCCGAAAGTGATCCTGTCGTACGATTCCGAATCTCATCCCACATGCTAACCAGGGCACCTCTATTCGCACGCACGTTCTCTGGGCATTCGACCAGCGTACAGTCGCGTAAAGCAGACATCACCGCACGCTTGCCGACCACTCCCACACCGTATATATGTGAGGACGGCACGGAAGTCAAATTATATCGGATGCCTCAGCACGAAGTGAATCGGCTGCGGTCTCTGGAGATCCTAATGCACGCAGCACACATGCACAATGATATGGTGCCGGAAGAAGTACGCTTTGAGCAGTTTGCTGCTATTGCCGAGTGTCCAATACGTTATAAGAGCACGTCGGCTTTGAAGCGCATAGCCGAGCATAAATGGTTGTCTCAATGGACGCACTACGATATGCCGGATGGTCTACTGGTTATTAGCTACGTTTTTGGTATGTGCGAGCTTTTTATGCGTACGTCTAGAATCGCCATCCTAAACCTTGTGGATGAAAGAGACTTTCAAAACAAGCCTGGCCACAACACGTAAAGGATGAGATTTGGGCAATTCAATTCACGAAACTGGCTCAGATGTATTCTTGCTGTATCAACGCGATCCAGAAATACATCTGTCCACCTCTTAGTGCTCGTCCGCAGCTTGAGTCAAATACGAGTTTACAGACCTTAGCTACTTCTCAGGCATATGAGATGGCATTGACAAGTTCGCTAGAATGCCCTAAAGGAAGTCATGCCTGTGATGCTTCTAATTTAGGGTGGATGATGCTCAATCTGAACGACGTGAATTTGCTATCGGAATTTTGCAACCTACTGTTCTCTCGCACATGCCAGAACCCGACCGTCTGTCGAAAAGTCTGGCTTAGATTATGGAACTCTTAAGATTGATGCCCAGCCCTGCATCACCCATGCATCAAGACAGGTTTGCGACCTAAGCTCGGATTTCCGCACAGCTATCGCCGACATTTACAATAGTGTCACAGGTCTCGATTTTATTGACATTGATAAAAAGAACCATGTAGCAACCGATTTCATTGGCATCGCTGCCAGCGATGTCATTTCCATGGAAGGAACTACATTTCCTGATTCTATTCGATTTCAGATTCTTGGTGAAATTGACAGTATCAGCGACCTCTACGCCGCAGCTCAGATAAATAGGGTTTTCACAAAACGTATCGAACTCATGAAATAGCAATGACGCGAAATATTATCCGTGGAGACCATCCTGGGAGCGAGAATGTGGCGATCACACAGATTGTAGTCATTGTGTCAGCTTCGACTTGTGGCGTTTCAACGACTACCTCCAGTGGCTCTGACGAATTCCAGAAAGTTAGCTGTTCTAGAGGGAGGAGCATACAGCTCTTCCTCCACTATCCCTTCCAGTTTTGATTACACCACAAACGTCTTCCTACCTGCAACGACGAAAAAGTTTATGCTTCTATGCGTGAATAGCGAAGTGTGCTTGATCAGATTGCATAATGTCGACATGGCTGATATTAGCAAAGATGAAGAGACATTCAGACAGCTATGAGAAGCATATGAAGGGAGTCGTGTGAAGGCAGTTCACCGTTTTGTGAAACCAACTAGAATGGAATTTGTGAAGGTAGTGAAATATTCATACCGGTTATCTTTGAGCAAAACTAATTTATGCTAGTTCCAACTAGTCTATATCCAGAAATCGGGAGAGCGTGTCAAAAACCAAAAAACTGATTCGACTCCATCAAGGAACGAGGTTTTTCGCCAAGAGTATACTTTTAGTCTATGCCCGCTTCTTCTTAGTCTAGTTCCTATTTCGCCAGATCTTTTTATGCACTGTTTTCTAAACCCGGACGATCATATTTGAGAAACTTTCTCGGAGATGCTCCACAAAAAGCTTCCCCCCGAATTGCAGTGGGACACTTCTGCCAATACCGGCCAATACCGGCTAAAATTTACCGACAGGGTGGGGCTTCTACATTATTGAGGACCTGGATTAGAATCTTCTGGGATAGATCGTTGGCTTAATTTTATTCATTTCACAATTGTATGGTCAAGAACCATGCACGGTGTACAAGGAGCAACTGGAATTGGACAGTTCTGTGCCGACGTACTCGCCATATTCATATCGGTTGTTCTGCTTACCACAGGGAGTCCCCCGAAATAACGGCCTGCAGTTACACCTACCTGCTGCCTTAAACATGGGTTCTTGGTTGCAAATTTCTATAGTTAGGTAAATTAGATGTCATATTTTAATCAATAGAAACTAGAATGTGCTATTGAAGCAGGGTCGCTGAATCTGGTGTCAAAGGCTATAATATACAACAATGCTACGTATTCTAAGCATGCTATTTTCGTGTTTGACATCTACAGTGGGGGTGCAATAATTTCCAACCAAGCTCGCGTACCGCAACGCGAATCTTACCTAGATTAGGAAGGTGCCTGCTGCGGCAATCATAATATTATGATTGACGTGTTTTTCTTCCTGTGTTTTCCTTGCTGTGTTTTCCTTGCTGTATTCCTCTTCATTATCTTTGTTAAATAATATCTATCATGCCTCGAGGCAAAGAACTATCGCCACAACTTCGGTCCCGACTATGTGCCCTCAAAGCTGCCGGCTTCAGCTATCGTCAAATTCATCGAGAATATTCATACGTGCCCCTAGGCACTATAAAATATACCATTTTGAAGGAACGGCAACGCGATGAATGCCGCAGTCTCCCTAGGTCTGGAAGACCTAGGAAATTGACCGAAGATGACCGGGATCACTTGTACGAGGTTATTACGGCTAACCCATGCATTAAATATATTGACCTTTTGGCAGAGGTTGACTATAAGGTCAAAAAGCACTCTATTCGAAGGCTCTTAAATGCAATGCATATGAAAAAATGGCTCCAACAATGGCGGCCATATCTCAAGGAAGAGCATGCTAGGAAGAGGCTTGCTTGGGCTTTAAAATATCGCAATCTTGATTAGACTCGGGTGGTCTGGTCAGATGAAAGCACAGTAGAAAGGTCATCTGGAATCCGGCCAGAATGGACCTTCACAAGACCTAAGGATCAAATCTTACAACGGGATGTTTTTCCTGTTCCAACTAAGGGCCTAAGCCAGATGTTTTGGGCAGCATTTCGGTATTCTAGCTGGACCGGATTAGTGCCATTAATTGGCAGTGTTAATTGATGGGTGACCCTTGACCTCTATGAGGCATTTTTACCGGAATTTATTAGGCCAGGTGATATCTTTATGCAAGATAATGCTCCTGTTCATACTGCTAGGGTTGTTCGGGAATTCCTAGGTAATCAGGAATTTGAAGTTATGGAATGGCCGCCTTATTCGCCGGATTTAAATCCAATTGAGAATCTATGGGCCTTGATGAAGCAGGAAATTCATAACCGTTATCCAGAGCTTCGATATGCCTCGAAGAATCAGGCAAATTGGGAGCTATTATGTGAGGCAGCTAAGGAGGCATGGCACGCAATAGATGAAGGAATTCTGAAAAATCTAGTAGAGACAATGCCCCATCGAGTGGAAGCGATTATAGAAGCAGAAGGCTGGTATACTAAATATTAATATTTACGCGTTGTTGCCCTGACGACCTGGAGAGTGACCTCTGGGGGGTTGGAAATTTATGCACCCAGACTGTAGAGCTGTCGCTAGGTCGCTTACAACCCTTGTGACGTGAAGTCGGAAAAGCTTTCCTGAATCTTCTTACCGTTTCCCCACACCCGCTGCAGATACCTGGAAGCTCCTCGCTATCGTAGCTATTTAGAGCCGTGATAATCCTGACAACAGAAATCTAGCGAATATGAGCCTAATGATGCATACGGCACATGCGCAAACGTAGGCCGTAGCCCATGAAATAGCGGAATTTAATGCGTTTCCACATAAACAGTATCTTAAACGAAGTTCCGCAGAAGATTTGGCTTACTGGGCTTTGACTTACGATGGACCCACGCTATCCAGATCGTGATTTATTTAATTTATTTATCCTCCGACCGTGCTTCGTGCTGTGCGTGCTCCACGTCTCTGTCGGAATGTCGGGAATTGCCGACGGTCGGGCCAACCTGACAACACAGTTCCGAAAGAGCCGCTTCTGTACCTACTAGAAAGCCCAGTTTCGCTCCACGAGTTTAAGAGCGGGGAAGCTCGGCCGGACTGACTTGCAGAGTAGTAACGAGTCTCACGCCGGGCTGAACTGCAAAACTCAGAAGGCGGCATAAAAAGCAACCTTAGAATGAAACCAATACTGAAATAGCTAGCGCAATGGCCCATAGGGTTCAGGTTTATCAGTCCGGCGAATAAAAGTCTAGGCTACTCCACAACGGTGGTCATAAAAAACTGCCTACAATGGGAATAGCCGGCATCGGCATACACGGGATGAGGTCATGCGGGGAAAATGGGCAGATACAATAACGGGCCTATTCTTGGATACGAGAGCTAGGGCTCGTAATGAAGTCAGCGACCGTGCATTATCTCGTATAGCGCATAGACGCTCACCGCAATACCTGCATACAAGAGCCCGTCTAAGTATAGTTGCCAGATGGAATGGCTTGCAGATCCGTTCCGTCGCGTGATCTTGGTATGTTAAGTCCGGGTTAGACTGTTAAGTAGCTAGAATATTATATGTATATAAGGCTACGCAACCAAACTCTTGTGCTCTTCTCAATAGCATTCAATTGCAGCTACACAAGAATCATCTCCTATCTCCCATCAACTTCAGAACAACAACCAACCGTCTCATCATGAAGGTCCTCGCTATCGCATCTGCTGCCCTACTAGGGCTTGCCTCTGCTCAGAACGCCGTCGTGATCAACAGCTGCTCTTCGGCCGTTTACGTTCAATCCTTCCCCTTCGACGGAAGTGCAGCTGGCCCTCTTACTACAGTTCAGCCTGGAAGCTCTTTCTCTGAGGGTTTCAGAGCTTCTGGTTCGGTATGCGTCTCACTCAATGGCTACAAATGCCTTTGATTACTCAAAAGCTACTTGCTGAACCGTGCTAACAATTGGTCGGAAGACTGTTAAAATTGCCAAGACCAAGACTCTTGATCAACCGTTATTCTTTGGATACTCATTCTCCTCAAACCCCGACTACGCTTACTGTAAGTTCTCCTCGGCCATGATGATCTCCAGAAGTTGTCTAACATCATTTCCATAGACGAATATAGCACTGAGTTTGGGAACCCCTTTGCTGCAAACCACAACACTCTCAGCCCCGGCGATGGCTGCATGGTATTTGACTGCCAGCCTAATGACGCCAATTGCTACAGCACACCTGCCCACAAGAGGGTCTACGGCTGCCCTCAGCCAGTCAATCTGACCGCTCAACTTTGCAAGTAAAGCATCTACCACATAAATGAGGGCTGGGTAGTTTGGCGCAGACGAAACAATACCCAGTATCTGGTCTACTAAGCGTTCCCTTTCGAGGCTGATATGAGCATGCAGCACACTGTTGAGGGTGGTGGGGTGATAGGCAGATTGCTTGGACTAATACCCAAGATAAGATGGAGGCGAATTGTGGGTGATTTCGGAGGAAGTTAAATAATGGAACGACAGTCACTCGAAAACGTTGCGGGGAAACTGGAAGTCATGGTGGAGAGATTGTCTTGGCTAATGCAATGCATATTTTGCCCTTTGGCACAATTACTCTGAGATGGGCATTTTAAGTTTCCATATCAATCTTTTCAGGATAGATAGGGTTAATTATTAATTAAACAAATCATATTCATCAAACTCATTCAGAGAGCCGTTCACGCTTATGCACATAGCTAATGCCGATAACTAGATATCCCCCTTGCGCAAACCGTTACGGACTCACCTCATGACTACGTATAACCCGTACACCAATTTTGACTTCTCGAATGTGAAGTAGCTTCATGTAAATTGGCGGTTAGCACTTTGCATAATGGCAAATAGTAGGAGTAGATTAAATGCATGGAATGAAGGTGCTGAACTCATCCACCAAGCTGAATTCGTACCCTTTATACCCAAAATTGGATCAAACTCCCCCAAATCATAGTCCCTATTTTGTTGCGCGCGGCGTGGTGCATGCTGCCTTATAATGATCTACTGTGTTGATAGACCCGACGGGCAAACTAAAGGTAATTCAGAACCGACGGATCCTGCACGCTAACCTGAAGCTGCACCTTTTATCGTAATCGTTCTCTTTATCCCCGCCCTCCAATATTTCCCCATCTCGCTTCCCCGGTGCCCGGTAGAATCGCATGACGTGATAGTTGCTCGGAGGTTTTTGTACGGTGCGTCGAATATGACATGATCGTCGGAGCAAAGTTGTTCTTCTGCATTTACTATTAATTCATGCGAATAATATCAATTGAATGTGCAATTCGGCATAACCCATTTTGAGGGTCTAGGGGATGAATTCTGTTATTATATTTAAAGCCTTATACTTCTATGCACGTACAGACAGGTAAAGCTGAGATAATGAACGAAGGTAAAATTATAATGCAAGATATGGGCATCCACACAGCGTTACAGGCAAGGATAAGCAAGTCTGTATATGTGACGCTGGGGGAAAGGTTGAGTGTTGGAATCCTGCCGTCAAGCACAATAGGAGGTACGGAGCGGGTCACGTGGTCACCTTTCGGCCAAGATATTTATACGGCGATATGGAGCCTTCCACCATGACTTGTTTTCCTCTTCTTAGATAGACAGAGATTATTAAGTATATTACATTTTGACCGCAATTGGTATCGATACTGATATTGCACAACACCCTGTGCAACCCACATTGAGACCTGATTACCAAGTGTTGGAATATCCCGTCAAAGCACGTGGGCACGGCAAGTGGTCACCCTGGGGCGCCTCATATATACGGCTCGGGTATAGATACTCTTACTCTTGTCTTCTTCTTAGATAGACAGACCTAATGAATTGAATTGTTTTGCACATTGTTTTGCTTCACCTTCCGGTATCGATACCATCGTCACCCGAAACCCTGTGCTTCCTACACCTAGTCATGTGCTGGTGTCTTGTTCATAATGACGATCATAATTCTCGGTGATATTCTTACATCACCAGATAGAACATAGATAGCTCGGATAAGCGGCTCAGACGATTACTAGTTCGGCGAATGGAAGCTTATTTGTAACAAATTTGAGGCCTTGCGTGGGCAGATTGTATTATGCGGGAAAAGCTTACATTTTGGGTCGCCCCTTTGGCCACTCTCGCTCAGACACGACTCTGGCATAATTCAGTGAGCCATACTTATTCAGCGTATCTTTATTGAGGTCTAATTCACCAGAGTCTTATAAGAATAATAAATATGAGGAACTAGATAATGGAGTACTTATGAAACCACACATCCTCTATCCTAAGTATTATCTCCCACTGAGGGTATCGAAATTTCCATTATAGCTCTATAAGTTGGTAAGACAAGCGAGTATTAGAACCCCCACGGACTATTTATCAAGCACTTGTGGATATTTTGCTAGCAGATGCATCCAATTTTGACTCTTACAGGGATTATTACGGCTTGCTTACCCATACCTCTCATCCTGCATATTCATGAGGGAGCATGGGAACTGCATGGCCCCACCAACCCAGTGCAGTCTCTAAAGGTAGAACTTCTCTTTGTCAGCGTTCCGATTTAAATATAACAAAACGCAGAATTGCTCCTCCGCAAGACCATTCTATATCCCATTGTTAATACCCTTCCCGCTAGGTTCTTGCTTTTATCCTCACCACTTCAGCCCAAAAGCCGCATAATTCAACGGCTTTGCTTAATAAAAAAGGCGCCGCTCCCGCTCAACAGAATCATTAATTCGCAGGCACGTTAATACTGTATCAACTCATAGTGGTTTGTTAGCTTTGATGGTACGTAAGAATCTGTAAGTCCCATAGAGTTGGCAGAAAGCTGTTAAGATGGACTAATATGCACCCTTCGTAATATTTTCCTCATTGCGCTGCAGAAAAATACCATACCACCAGGTGCAATATTTCCTAGGAGACGAGTCATAGCTGTACTTGGGAGTTTCATCTCGCCCAAAGATTCGGCGGCTGGTAGCTAGGCCCTGGACCAGTAAAATTGTAAAACGGCAAAGAAGGGTGCATGAATGGTTACACAATAGTTCCTGATTGGCAGACCTTGGATGATTGTAGCATGCAACATTGAATACCATGGAGGCCTGAGAATTTTATAACGCGGCCACATCAAACATGCTCGAATGGATCCAAAGTAGATGTCGCGACAGAAAAAACCAGGAAGTAACCACTCAAGCTTTACGTGCACAGGGAGATAGGGCTTCCATGCCTTAGAGAAAAAAATGAATACTACCTAAAGGAATAATGTGTTTCATATTTCCGGACTTACAGTAAAGGGGAGTGATCAACTACCCGTTTTTGACATCAATTTTCCCTGATCTTATGTCTTTGCGTCATGACTGACACTTTAACGGCGGTTGTGGGAAAGGGCGCTCGATGGGGCCGTCTTTTGTCGTCTCATTTTTATTTATTGCCTCATTTGTTCGCACATAACTGAACCGCAAGGGCCAAGTGGGAAACAAAAGTGGCAATTATTGAATCGGCTGTTGATAGGCGCTACATGTGTCGCGCTTTCAGACAAGGCCGATTGTCCACATCGGGTGTGATGCAGCGGTGACATCTAAAAACAGGTTTATGAAGCGCTCGTGGCTTCCTTGAGCTGGTTGGTTCCATCTTCCGCCGCAAATCTTCTAAGCCACGTAGCAAAATGGAGTGGGTACTCAAGAACTGAATTACTTCCCCGTCTTTTTCCGCCCCGCGTTATCCACAAGCAGTCGCGAGCCAGCATGTGAGTGAAACGTTGCTCCTCGACGACTATTCGGTCACTCTCACACGACACTATGCGAGCCTGTCCCTGGTATCAGCATTGACGGCAATGTACACACGTGTCGTCCAAATCTGGCCGAACAAAATTGAAAGTACTGAGTGGGCTGCTGCAGTTACTTCCCCGCCCCCCTCCAACTTCCCTCGCTCAACAAGGCACCGTTCTGCAGCTCCCTTTTGTTGTTGGAGACGCCTGTTGCAATAATCAAAAACGAAGTTCAGCAAGCATGGAGGAGCTTAGTGCGAAACAGAAAGCTCGCCTTGATCGGGTCGCCAGGCTTATGCTGGGTATTTACCAAACCCTCGTGCGGATGCGGTATCTCGATGCTAAGTGGGTTATCGAAGGTCCTCACGACGTCCAGCATTTAATTCCCATGTATCGAAAATACGACCTTGACGACTCCATCATCTATCTTTACAGCCGTCTTCCGTACATTGAGGCAGCAGATGATGAAATGACCTGGTATGAGGGTTGTAGATTTTAGGACTTTCGCCGAGAATCCCACGTGAAGGATGGCCGTGAGACATTCGGCGATGGTGTAGATGATGAAGCAGCACCTCTTAAGCCATGGATGACAGCGATGTCTCAATTTTACCATAGGGATGACCGTGTTCTTGTCTACAGCGCAGGGGATGATTGCATATGGGATCGAAGCATGATGGAGAGCCCAGATAATCTCTTATCTGGAGAGCCTGAGGATGGGGACGAAGACGAAGATTCCTTGGCCGATTCTGACGAAGGTAATGCAGGGGATCAAGAGGGCTATGACAATGCTGAGGAGTACACCGAGGATGATGAGGAAGAGGATGACGCAGAAGCAGATGTTGAGTATGGTAGTGAAGAGTCGGACGACGAGTACCTGTATAACCGTCTCAACGGTGGCTCAGCGGCCAAGGTATTGCGCCACCTCGCCAAACAGTTTGCAACTTTCGAGAGAGACCCCTCTGTTGGCCAACTCCCCAACGATGAATGGCACCTAGAGCTTACGAAGCCTCTGTACATCAAGCATGGCTGGCCAAACGATAACTTTAATGGAAAAGCCTTTGATGTTGATAGGAAAAGAGCTTTGGCAGTTTACGAGGCTAAGCATATGGCAAAGAAGCCATTAACACGTCTTAGTCAACTTGAACGTCAACTGGAACAGAAAATATTGGAAGACTTTTCAAAGTTGAAGACTGATATCGAAAATACTGAAACATCCAGTGCGAAGTGGCAAGCGAAATAGCAGCTAGAACGAAAGACTGCTACGCACGATCAATTCGTCGGAGAACTCAAACACGCTCGGGACACCGCTGATAAGCTCTGTCCGGGCGGTATTGCCCTACGGGAGTGGCTTATTCCGGTGTGGGAGGCCGAGATGCTTCGAGTATTTTTGAAGCAATCGGTGAGCTACCAAAAGAGAATGCAGGAAGAGGTAACCAGGCTTCGGGCTTCGCATGAAGACGTGACCGAGCAGGTTAAAACAGCAGAAATTAAGATGTACAACGCGAACATGTGCTTCACCAATGTAAAAGCGGCGTATCAAGAATCTCAGCAAGAAGCAGACCGTTTGTACCCCGGGCAGACGTTCACAGAAGTCACGGGATGGGTGCCTCTAGATGTACATGATATAACAACCTCACTTGAACTGGAGGAGAGAGAACTCTTAGACATGCAGCGTTTGGTGGATCGGTACCGAAAATGGCTGACGACAGTTCCGGACGAGGCCCCAATGGCGAGACTAGATGTCAGCAATGAGATTCAGCACCTCGAGAAGAACATCGAGGGCTGGCGAGCGCTTATTGCTCGTACAATCAGTATCAAACAGTCGAAGGAGCTGCAGCTTTAGGCAACCCTTATAGAGACGCGACCAACTCGCTTTTATTCATCACCCCCATAAATTTATGTGCTCAGATGCGGTATGGTGCTCTAGACCGAATAGAATATATATAGAATTATATACTGTGTGGACGGAAAGAGCGTTTGTGCCGAAGGGATTGTTCTTACGTGAGATTGGACTTGACCAATTTGGTCGAGTCAAGTAAATTAGCTATAAGATGTGTACTAGCCCGACTATTCAGGTGGATCAACAAGCTACCCAGTCGTACTAAGATTACATCTTCGTTCAGAGCCTGGCTCCTGTGCCTATTATGACCAAATTACTTTATTAAAGTGTGCTACTGCCTGATGATCTCATTCTAAGTTATTAAACTGTGTAGTCTTATTACATAGAAGATCTCTACGAATTATTTGGGCCTCTGACCCAACCTATCACTGAATTGAAGTTGCGTTGCTGGCTGTGTGCCAGGTACCAGTATACGAGTGTTGTGGGGCGTGCGTTTTGGGCCGACAAATATTTTCTTATTCGTAGACTCATAAATTCGCAGCCCAAAGTAGTGCATATCGGCTGTACCTCGCCGTTACTGCGTGGAATACAAGCCCTAATTGCAGCTACTGAGAGAAGTTCAGTAAGCCTACACTTTTGCTCTGGTGATCGAGCGGTTAATTGTTCCAACAGCCGTAGACTACATGCTATTTATAGATAACCGTCTTATATTATCTAGTATGTCTGATATGGTACTTCAAACAATGTAATAGTACTTCCTTCAAATCACATACTAAGTCACCGCGTATTGCATTCTTTTTTTTTTAAAGGAGATATTTGCTACCTACCGTGCTTGCAGGACTACATGTGTAAAGGTTCCTGTACGACCTTTCAATTCAATACTTCGAGGGAACTATTAGTAATTGACTGCTCTGTTAGGTCAAGAACAGAATAAGAGAATATTGCGCTTACTTTAAATGCCGGGACTCCACGTATAGATGTCCATCATTGGTGACAACATCCCGGCGAATGGAGTAGCACGTGTATCTGATCCCAAAAAACCCCCTACGTGCTCAACAGACATTGCTGAAAAAGTATCATGTTCCCAAGGACCTTTAAATTCGCCGGAAGCTGGAAAACCTGGAGACGTACCAACACCTTGATATCCGCCAGTCGCCAAAGATATGGATGCTTTGCTCCGAATCCGAAGAAGCTGCTCTTTCAAAACTTTGGCTTGTTTCATATAATTCGGATCGGCCCAATAGCAATTGTGTTGCTTGATCATTGCAAAAATATCACAGGTGGTGTCTGGATGGTCTGTAGCTATCCACGAGGCGAACAGCGCCACAGGGGTAAACCCCACGCCCTCGGGAAGCCTGCTTAATAACTGTCGCGATATCTGAATAGCTTCTTGCCCATTATTCAGCGCGTCGTCCTGGAGGTTGGTATTGTCGGGATCCATGGCGGAAAGACATGCATTTAGGACTAGCGAGACGCCCAACACTATCACATGTTCAATTCCAGTCATCGTCTGAGGTTGCACTAGACCGGGTTTATTTATACCATTCATTTTGCTAATACCGGCTATAAATCGGTAACGTCGACGTGTGAATGGCCGCTCGGTATTCCATCGGGCGTACTCTCTCTTGATCTCACCGTGATTTTGCTCCGGTGCGCGGAGAAGCTGAGTTAGTCGCATGAGAAACGGCAGGCCAAGACTTTCGATGGATTGGCCGTCTTCCTTGTCAAGAGGTAGGTACGGTCCCGACTCGTGCTGTAGTATTTGAAGATAGCGTCCATCTACAGTGAGTTTCGGGTTGACAATAGCCTCAACGCACTACCAGCAGTAGTATCAGCAAAAGTTATCAGTGCTTTCCATGGGAACAACATACAACAGACCGTACTAGGCTGATGCGTAGCAATTGTGCGAATGAATCGTCCCAGTCTTCCTCTACGGTATCATTCAGCAGCCGGCAAATCCCGTTCGTATGGCTGATATAGCCTTGGGCAGAGTTAGAGATCCATATCTGGGGAGGTTTGGTTAGATTTATTCACTGCTGTAGGCCTGATAATACGAAAGTTTGCCTGTACCTGGGTCGTTTTGATCATGGAGGCTGCCGCAAGTGAATGGGGAGACTTGGCCTGCTCTGGGTCCAGCAGCACAGCTTCCAAAGACTTAACCGCTGCTCCATACGTTGTAAATCTCGAGCCGGATTGGCCGCCTCTTTGTAGATTCTCAAATGCGTCGAGAAAAGCCGTTGCGGCTTTGTCGAGCAGCTCGTCAGAGCCAAGACAAGCGGGGATGTGCGACAGCCAATCACCTAGTGGTGACAGGTCAAACTTTGCGTCATCAATCCTCAGGGCGGTGCTAAAACGACTGACAAGCTGCCACATCTGATTGCTCAATGGCCGTGCCGGAGTAGGAGACCGTGGCGACGCGCCGCCAGCCGGCTGTAGCGATGTGCCGCCAATGTCTTGCTGTGGTGAAGGGACATGCACGACTCCCCGCGGCGACGGAGCATCCGCAGCTAGATACGGCGGTGGAGGCTCACCCATAGCCATGGTTTGCTGCGTTTGGGGCGGTGCAAAACTAATCGATTGATCTTTAAACTTGTATCGCACTTGACCCGCGCCAACGCACGGAACTCCTGCACGGGTGCATCTGCCGCAACTGGGGAAGACTTCATCGCACTATACACAGTATTTAGCATCTGGGACGGGCGAGGAGAGACTAAGATTGTCTCGACTGGCAATGGCGGCACCATACTTTCTTCTTGTGTCCATGACAAGCATCGCAGGCGCGAGAGTTCGGCACACCTGGCATAGTAACTAAGATGTGAAATAGCTAGATTGTGCGCTGTTGATAATACAGAAAAGCAAACTGTGCTCGATGGTCATCATAATGACTGACTGCTCTACAAAAGAGCATTTGGCACAGTTAAGCGGACGCTGCGAGATATGTACGTAGAGAAAAGGGGTCAGTCAGAGCAGACAAGCCAACAGCTGCTGATCGTTGGAGACTCCATGCATCCTTCAGAACCAACAAGCCAATAACAACGAAATACTAACTAGGGCATATGCATTCTCTGGTATCTTATCCCCCCCACTGCATGAGAGACCGCTATCCAACAGTCAAACATATACTGTGTTAAACGCACAGCTATGTGTGTGAGACCCAACTAAGCTGTTCCATCATCGGGCCCGAACACTTAATTTTCACGTTAGCAACTCTGCGCAGCCCATATAATGGCTCCAACAGCCAGACAGTGACATAAGTCTACAAATGCTAATACAGGGAGCAGAAGACGTGAGGGAAGTATTGTCAGAAGGCGTAGTTCGGATCAGAGCCGACGTGGGGGTGTAGGCACTATCACCCAGTTGGTCGAAGGGTCGCCACCCAACATTGGCGACACTAGAGTGTTGGGACGCGGTGCGCCTTTCAAAGTCAGGTCATATTTGCAGCCTTTTACTTTCAATCAACCAATTGTTTTCGTTTGCTGTCATCTCCAACTCGGCCTGAGCCTGCTTCTCCGCTGTGGCTGCCGAAGCGGCAACGAGGCGCGGGGAGTAAGTTGGCTATGGATCGTGCAGCAGCTACCACGTACCATCCCACGGAGTAGCGGGAGGGCATTCACGATCTGATCCCCCGCTGTCGGCGATATCACGGCTTAAACCACTTCAGCCAGCCCTAACAATTCACATCGGACATGGATAGGTAATAGGGGTTACTTTCTGTTAGTGTGGTCACTGCGGCGGCTTAGTAGCCCCAACTATATTTGCATGCAGGTTGTCTAGAGGACCTGTGTTTTCCGCAGGGCCGCGAATCCGTCAGAATGAAATCTTCTCTCTTTTCTTCTTTGCAAAGAAAATGGCTCCGACACGAACAAATGAGACAAAAGCAAGAGGTAGCAGGTATCCACACCACCACTAAGGAGTCATGAAGGGCAAATGGGTAACCAAGACCGAGTGTTATCGAGTAGCAGCTTGCATGAATCATTGTCGCGTTTTATGCCTGGGCTTGAGAAACGGGGATCGTAAAAGAACAACCATCTTGAAAGGCCTTGCTTTTGTATTGCGATGTGGGATGAGCACCGAATCTCTAGTCCGTCTTTAAATCTGAATGAGGGTAGAGGGGGCATATTATACATGCCAGCTCATAATTTGCAGAGCCCTACCCTGCTCAGCTGCGTCTTATATATTGTAGCCACAGCCAGTGCTAGGTTTGCCAATTCAAATAAATGTAAAAGAAAGCAAAGTTTATTTTGGAATAACAGCTCTAAGGGTAACCATAAGATAATATAGCACTGGCCCTTGAATTTTTGAGCTTCTCTAGGCAGCTGTGATGCTAGTGCCAGCTACGGCTTGCTATTGGAGCTAAAGGGTGGTTTGTGGTATTCTGAAAAGATAAATATTCAGCTTGTGGAAGACAACCTTTCCCCGCGCAACTACCCTACTGGTGCTTAAATTCCCGCACAAACTATCTGTACCCGTTGTTAAAACGGTAGGGGGGCCGGACTAACAGCGCCCTGCTTGTTAGTAGTACAAGAGTAGTTATCACCGAAATGGGTGCAAAATCTCCAAGAGCGCTGCGTTTTGCCAAAATAGAAAACCTCCATCCGCTGCGATAATGGGGTGCCTTTCCAAAAACAAAGAGGGGGTTCCTACAAATTTGTTAATAGAGACCAACAGGCTCTGATAAATCCCATCATGAATGCTGATATACTAAAAGTCAGATGCTATGCTCTGGTAATGATAATAATTATATCACGCCGTGCTCTGACAGACATATTACTAGTATTAGGTCTCTACCCATACATCCGGCCGAAAATAGCGAACTCTGAAAATTCGTCCAAAGTAGTAGTCCAAACTTAGCTTAATACTTGGTATACTCTCGTATCTCGGGAAGGTAAGGTTGAAGATCAATGTGTGCAGTTATGGCTTAAAATCACTAGGGTGTATAGACTACGATAAGTAATACTAAACGCTTAATAGCGAAAGATATTGGTGGCCCTTCGTGCTGACTCCAGTAGATACCTTGCAATGTCCAAGACAAAGTGGGATTTTATCCGGAACTCTCCAAGATATCAAGCTGGAAGACATGGGTCTCAAATTGCTAATTAGATCTCTCTGTTGGAATGCCGCCAAGCACAATAGGAAGCACAGAGCTCGTCACGTGGTCACCTAGCCACGTTATTTATACGACGATATCGTGCCTCACACCTTGACTTCTCTTCTTCTTCTTAGATAACAGAGAGTTATGAATAAATTCAATTTTGAAGCATTTGATCTAGATCACTTGCACAGCAACCCTGTGCAACCCACACTATCGTTATCACCATGGACCACTTATAAAATACCACTTATAGCAATGTGATTTCTTGTACTTTCGTGTGCGTTATGAGTAATATAGAACCATCCAGCAGTATCTCAGTTCAATTTTGTTAAGTATACATCGGCCCCATTATGGGCTATTAATGATAGCAGTATCGTCTCCTGCGATTTTCCTGTTGATGACATCACATCGCTGGTACAGTCCGTACGTCGAAAATTCCGTTGCGCCAGCCGTCTTGCTTATACTCAAAGATATTCTGTCCAGCATCCTGACCTTCCTCGTTCCACAACTTAACCAAGCTACCTGGCGCATACCGTCCCTTAAAGACCCCCTCGCCAGGTTTTACTCCAACTCGTGTCTGAAGGTCGGGATCCGGGCTAGGCACAAGTCGAGCCACGACTGCACGAACAAAGGTCCACACATCGTTTGGATTGCAAATACGAGTTGCGCGGAGTCGTTCACGGGCAAATACCAATTCCCGATTCAACATTCGCATCCCATCCTCGATAGCCGTTGAGATTTGAGATTCTAGTGTTTTACGTAAGATAGGACGTATGAGTGGTTTGAACAGCCATGCCAGGCACGCAAATTTGGACTTGCTCAAAGAATAGTCCAAATGATGAATGCGAACATGCACGTTGTGAAGAGTAACTAATTCCTCCAGGCGTTCTTTGCCGAACTCGATGTCAAAGGTTATGTCAATACCTCGTTCGTCAAGGTGAAAGCTGCTGAGACCTTCATCCACCATCCACAAAAGACCGGAATGCAGGCGCATCCAGTAGCCCAAGTCTTCAGCCGCAATGGACATACCCGCGATCTTGATGGTAGCCACGGATGTCATGGTAGATCTGGTCCCAAATTGAGCCTTGGTAATGTCGACATCGTTGCGGGTGGAGAGCTGCAGGCTGTAAGGGAAAAATGAACTGTGATTGACTGTCTGGCCCGGCTGCAGAATGACATTTTCCAACAACAAGTCAATGGCAGGAGTGGACACCTCCAGGCGAGGAATAGGTATGTACTGAACGGCCTGAACCATCAAAGGTATAAAATTGTTGATACAGTCGTTTACTAGTTCTGGGTTTTGGATTTCTCCTGCAGGAGACAGAAGGTGAATGAGACGCAAAGTAGATGATGTCAACTTATTGATGTTTTCGTCCTCGGCAACCGACCACAACGCGCGTTGTAGGGCCGCGAGCACGTCAGTGGCATCGTTTCCAATCGAAGATCCAGAAGTGATACCGTTGAGCTTTTCTCGCAACTCTTCCAATCGATCCTCGATGCTGTCAAAGAACTTTGGTTCTGAGAGCATTTTCTGAAACATAGTTGCAAATTCCGTGATGAATTGATTCAAGTTCTCGTCCATCCCATGATTGTCCATAAATTTGCTGAAAGCCTTGCTCACTGCCTGCCATTCATTTTTATCGCCAAAGGATGAGAGCAGAAGCCAAAAGTTGTGGGCCGCTTGATGAGCCTGCTTGTTTGGCTTCATTCCGTCCTCTACTGTATGGGCAGCCTCTGACCCAATGGCGAGGTAAATCTGGAGATAGCGTTGGAGAAGGCTGGACAGTGTCGACACTGATTCGGAGTAATCGGGTTGTTGACGTAAATTTCCCACGGCACTCTTCAGGCGATTAACAAGAATGTTGCGAGATTCGTCATTCATGTGCTCTTTGAAGCTCGTGTAAGACTCCTCTGCAACTTGAGTTACTTCCTCAAGCGCTGTTTCGGCAGCCTCAGCAGTTTTGCTCTTCACATCATCGACTGTCGCGGGTGGTTGACTCTGTGCATCGGTCTGTTTCAGCTCCTCAATATCCTTCGAAGACGTGTCAAGTTTATCGCCAGCTTCCTTTGAAACGTCGCCCAACGCAACTGCAGTGTCTCGAAGAACCTGCTTTGCTATGGTAGCCAAGTCGGCCAGGAACACTCGAAAGTCTTTGTTCAGCAACGCGAGGGACGCCAAGGTTCGCGCACTCTCGATGGTTGCGTTGACATTCGCTTTGGCCTTGCCTTTTGTAATACTGCTGCTAACGGTGGCGGCGTCCACACCAAATCTTGCCTTGTGCAGATACCAAATGAAATCCTGGATTTGATCTTCAGAGTTTTTGTTTTCAAGCAAATCCATAAACTGTTGTAGCCAAAGTCTAGTTGTGCGAACAAGTGCTCGGCCAGAATTGCTAAGATCGCTACATTCGGAAGGATTTAAAATCGCAGCACACAGCAGCGTCCGCAAGTGAACGATGGTCTGGTTGTTCGACGGCATATAACCCTGGGACATAGCCCTCAGCATCTGATATGTGTGCAGCTTCTCATGAAGCCGTTCTTGCCGTGACGTGGCATCGTTGTACTGAGGCAGAAGCGGTTCACGCTCAGATTCATCGTAGTCTGAGCCACAGAGTCCAAAACAAGTCAACATGATGGATCAAACAAGGGCGAGATTGCTAGGTCGCAGTCACGTTGCCAGACTTGGGCGTGAAATACCCGTGATGACAGCGCAGGAAGGATTCAGCGGGGCCGATATCAAGTTAGATAATATCGTGCAACTGGGAAGCATTTCTTCATGACCAGACAATCACAAATGTGGCGGGGGGGAGCGGTCGTCACAAAACGTCATCAGTGACTGTTGTTGCATGGATTCAGGCAGGGCTAGCAGTGAGCGATGACGTCTGGCATTGGGGTGGATGCAGGCGAAGTATGCATTTAGCCGGCAATCTGCCGCATACCAGTGGCGTAAGCGTTATGCCAGGGGCTGCGACACCGGTACATACCTCAGATCACACTTGCCTCTTTAGTATATTAATTCTCTGCGCTTTTTATGCAATTGAAGCTGGATCTGTTCTAACCTGGTCGGTTCATGTGCGGATTTTGGCATTCGGAGTACTCAGTTATACTCTCTTCCGCACGCCACGCATTTCGACGAGCTATAACGTGAAGGAACGCTGCATACCAGAAGGGATTTGGTAACTGGTAAATCTCCCGATTTTCTCGAATAAAGAATGAAATGACAATGCGTTGCGACCGGGCAAGCCGGTCCACGACGTTAATTAGAGTCGCCGGTACTGACACTATGCCCCACTTCATTAGGCAGAACGAGGCGGGTCGGTGACGGGCCTCCCTGCATGCAAGATGAACTGGCATCAGACCTAAACCTAAATGTGAATTACGGTATAATAAATTCAATACGTATTTAGAGAGGATCTGGGCTTGAAGAATGTGGGCGACGTCGCACAACAGTTTAGAACAGTAACGAACAGCTCAGCAGGTATTTTAAAAGTGCCGCCGAACATGTGGCCTAAACTGACCTATTCGAGCTGCAAGAGTTACGCGAGAACTCAGATCATTACCCGTCATTCCATCATGGAACATACAAGCAGGTAGATAATATACCCTTAATAGTAGCCTTTGATTAGTGTACAAGATATATCCTTCACAAATAGGCCCTTACGGCGCCCAAGAACACAGCTTGTACGAAGTAAGACATACCGGCGTCACCCCATACCAACAATACCAGGGCTGAGGAGTACTGCCCTCTCTCAAGTTCGCTTTGAGCCTATACGTAAGCTTTTACCTCGCTGCATCTTAACGGTGGATGTGATTTCAACTCTGATTGAAGCATTGGCTCAAGCCGCGATGCCGCCTAATATCCGCCATTTGCAGGCTACATGATCACTGTTGCTCACCCCGCCGAGCAAGACTCTAATTCATGTACGGAGTAACAATTAGGCAACTTGGGGCTTCGAAGGAACAATTCAAGGGCCCACAGTGCGTTGGCGGCCCACTATGCCTCTCACTTGCCAATAATACGGTGACACTCGCGATCCGCGCTCAAGTGACAGACTAAGTTCATCCATGACTAGACATTACGTAGACACTAATGAGACGAGATGAGACTTACTTCACGTTGCCGACAGAAAGAAAGGCTATAGGAACAGGTAAAAAATCTTATGGAAAGGACGTCTAAATACAAATACTATCTATCCGTCTTTGGCCTCCTCCATGTTGATCATGGGAAGAGTTTCTCCCGCCCGCCACGGAGAGGCAGACGAAATGGGCAGGATAAGAATACTTATAAGGGATAATAAAGATGATTATAGGGGATAAGTGATGGGGATAAGGGATATTGTAATGATTTTTACGATAAGTGTCGCCACTGAACCCCCGACAGCAGCCTTTCCACCTCCAGCCGCCTCTGCAGCAGCCGGGTCAAGAACCTGGCTTGCTGGCCGACCCGCTCACCCCTTGTGGCTATTCGGGCTAACTCCTCAACCAAACGGACCAATTCCCGCTGGCGCCGGCGCCTGTCCCTGGTTGCCGCCCCAAAGTCATCAATCGCGGCTATGATGGCTGCGACCAGCTCCGTCGTCGTCCTCGTCCTCGTTTTCGCCACCGTTCTTGTTGTTGGTCTTGTTGTTGTTGTTGTTG